>JAODAL010064936.1:0-18461 GCA_025379985.1 Phyllomedusa bahiana
ATAAAAATATAATCTAAAATACAAAATCATACAGTTATAAATAATTAAAATGGCGAGGAGAATTTGGTATTCCCATATTGTTATATAGTGTTAAGGGACAAACCCAGTGTTAAAGGGAAAATTTTTTAAAATGTAACTCGGCAAAAAATATGCATTTTGTGCCCTTGCTTTTAGTTTTGTGCCCCCATATAGTAGGTAGGTACGGTAGTATACAAATGTTTTAGGCAGATGTGTGAAAAATGTTGCAAAGTAGGAATGCTTTCAGAAGTAAAAGTGTTAGGTCTTGTTCACATGGCGTTTTACTCCGTTTTTAAAAGCGCTTTTTAGACCCGTCCTGGGACCGACAAATACCCCCAGAGCGGATTAAAAAACAATTGCAGTGAAAAGAAATTCTTTCAAAGACAAAGCGGGCATCCTCTGTGAAGACCTGTGTTCCTATAAAACGCAGTGAAAATCACTGCTAATTTTGATCCGTTCTGGACCATCCTTCGTTCCCCAGGACGGATCTAAAGGGCTATAACTCGGAGTTAAAACGCCATTTGAACAAACCCTTAGTAGTTTATTTTTATTAAAAGAATAAACAAAAGGCAAAATCAAATAAAAATTTTTTGGGGTGCCAACCCTTTTCAACAGGAAGGATTTGGGGCCCACCACAGGGGCAATGATCAACCCTAAAGTCATCGGGATAAATTAAAGAGATCGAGGGTTTGGTCAAGCCCCTACAAAAAAATCTGTTTACTTCCCAAATGTTTGGGAAAAAAACCCCTTAAAATTTTCCTTCAAAAAGTTGAAGTCTACCTAGAAAAAAAGCTGTTTTAGGGGTTTAAAGTGGGGGTTATAGATTAATAATTAAATTTTTAATATCTCTTCTGTTCATTTACTTTGCAGTTTGTTAAATGACAAAAATTAAATATTGAACTATATTTTTGAGAGCATTTTTATTTTGCAGCATTTTTTTTTTTACCCGCCTAAACTTTTTTTACGTTTGCAGCACTCCCATAAATTAGGTGGGACACCCCAATTTTGTAGCAGATAGCTATACCCACTTTTTAGGTAGGTAGACCCCAATTAGGAAATTAGCCCTCACATCAATTAAGCAGTAGGCAGACCTCTTCTATTAGGTAGGTAGACCCCACATTGGGGTCTACCACATTGGGTAAACACTCCGTTCGGTAGGTAAGCCCCACGTTAGGTTAGAAGATAGGGACTCCAGTAGACATGTAGTTGGCCCCCTGATAGGGAAATTAGGCAACTAAAAACATATAAACTCTCATATAAATTGTCCCCCAATATGCAGGTACAGGCAGTTCTAGGCAGGGAATTGTCCCCCAATATGCAGGTATAGGCAGTTATAGGCAGGTAATTGTCCCCCAATATGCAGGTACAGGCAGTTCTAGGCAGGGAATTGTCCCCCAATATGCAGGTATAGGTAGTTATAGGCAGGTATAGGCAGGCAATTGTCCCCAAATATGCAGGTATAGGTATTTATAGGCAGGTAATTGTCCCCCAATATGCAGGTATAGGTATTTATAGGCAGGTAATTGTCCCCCAATATGCAGGTATAGGTAGTTATAGGCAGGTAATTGTTCCCCAATATGCAAGTACAGAAAGTTCTAGGCAGGGAATTGTCCCCCAATATGCAGGTATAGGCAGTTATAGGCAGGTAATTGTCCCCACAGGGGCGTCGCTAGGCAGATTCATTCGGGGAATGAGCCCCGAATTAATCTGCCTGTGCCCCGAATCTCGGCGGCTCCAGACCGCTGCCGCGGGCCTGGCGCGCTCCTTAGTACGGGCGGCGCCCACCGATCTCTCTGACTGCGCGGCTGTTTCACAGCGGCCGCGCAGTCAGAGTCAGGAGGAGGCAGGACGGATTGTTACCATCCTGTCTTCTCCCCTGTATGTACAACGCTTGGTAAGCGCTGTACATACACCTCAGCGTTGCAGGGGGCGTGATGCAGGGGGCGTGTAAGTAGCGTGATGACATCACGCTGCTTACACCGCTCTCAAGCTGCAGGACCTGGACGTGCGGACCGTGCTGAGGTGAGTATGTTTTTTTATTTTATTTTTATTAGGTAAGGGGGCATATGTGGCTAAGGGGGCATATGTGGCAAAGGGGGCATATGTGGCAAAAGAGGCATATGTGGCAAAGGTGGGAAATTGTGGCAATGAGGGAATATGTGGCTAGGGGGGCATATAATATGTGGCTAAGGGGGCATATGTAGCAAAGGGGGCATATGTGGCAAAGGGGGCATATTATATCTGGCTAAGGGGACATATGTGGCTAAGGGGGCATATGTGGCAAAGGGGACATATTATATGTGGCTAAGGGGGCATATGTGGCAAAGGGGGCATATGTGGCAAAGGGGGCATATGTGGCTAAGGGGGCATATTATATGTGGCAAAGGGAGCATATGTGGCTAAGGGGGCATATGTGGCAAAGAGGGCATATGTGGCTAAGGGGGCATATGTGGCAAAGAGGGCATATGTGGCTAAGGGGGCATATTATATGTGGCTAATGGGGCATATGTGGCATATTATATGTGGCTAAGGGGGCATATGTGGCTAAGGGGGCATATGTGGCAAAGGGGGCATATGTGGCAAAGGGGGCATATGTGGCAAAGGGGGCATATGTGGCTAAGGGGGCATATGTGGCAAAGGGGGAATATGTGGCAAAGGGGGCATATTATATGTGGCTAAGGGGGCATATGTGGCAAAGGGGGCATATGTGGCAAAGGGGGCATATTATATGTGGCTAAGGGGGCATATGTGGCTAAGGGGGCATATGTGGCAAAGGGGGCATATGTGGCAAAGGGAGCATATTATATCTGGCTAAGGGGGCATATGTGGCAAAGGGGGCATATGTGGCAAAGGGGGCATATGTGGCTAAGGGGGCATATGTGGCAAAGAGGGCATATGTGGCAAAGGGGGCATATGTGGCTAAGGGGGCATATGTGGCAAAGGGGGGCATATGTGGCTAAGGGGGCATATGTGGCAAAGGGGGCATGTGTGGCTAAAGGGGCATATCTGGCTAAGGGGGCATATGTGGCAAAGGGGGCATATTATATGTGTCTAAGGGGGCATATGTGGCAAAGGGGGCATATGTGGCAAAGGGGCATATGTGGCAAAGGGGGCATATTATATGTGACCAAGGGGGCATATGTGGCAAAGGGGGCATATTATATCTGGCTAAGGGGGCATCTGTGGCTAAGGGGGCATCTGTGGCTAAGGGGGCATATGTGGCAAAGGGGGAATATGTGGCTAAGGGGGCATATGTGGCAAAGGGGGCATATGTGGAAAAGGGGGCATATGTGGAAAAGGGGGTATCTGTGGCTAAGGGGGCATCTGTGGCTAAGGGGGCATATTATATGTGGCAAAGGGAGCGTATGTGGCTAAGGGGGCATATGTGGCTAAGGGGGCATATGTGGCAAAGAGGGCATATGTGGCAAATGGGGCATATGTTGCAAAAGGGGCATATTATATGTGGCAAAGGGGGCATATGTGGCTAAGCGGGCATATGTGGCTAAGGGGGCATATGTGGCTAAGGGGGCATATGTGGCAAAGGGGGCATATTATATGTGGCTAAGGGGGCATATGTGGCTAAGAGAGCATATGTGGCAAAGCCGGCATATGTGGCAAAGGGGGCATATGTGGCAAAGGGGACATATTACTGGCAAAGGGGGCATATTATATGTGGCTAAGGGGGCATATGTGGCTAAGGGGGCATATGTGGCAAAGGGGCATATGTGGCTAAGGGGGCATATGTGGCTAAGGGATCATATGTGGCTAAGGGGGCATATGTGGCAAAGGGGGCATATTATATGTGGCTAAGGGGGCATATGTGGCTAAGGGTGCATATTATATGTGGCAAAGGGGGAATATGTGGCTAAGGGGGCATATGTGGCAAAGGGGGCATATGTGGCTAAGGGGGCATATGTGGCAAAGGGGGCATATGTGGCAAAGGGGGCATATTTTTACCTGGCCTAAGGGGGAATTTTGTGGCTAAGGGGGCATATGTGCAAAGGGGGCATATGTGGCAAAGAGGGCATATGTGGCAAAGGGGGCATATTATATGTGGCAAGGGGGCATATGTGGCTAAGGGGGCATATTATTATTATTATTATTCATTTATTTTGGAGCGCCCTTGATTCCAGGGCGCTGTACATTCAGGCGGGTACTATATAACTTTGGGTCAAACAATTACAAAGTGACAATAAGTGACTAACAACTGGTACAGAGGGAAAGAGGTCCCTGCCCGCGAGGGCTTACAATCTACAGGGAAGGGGTGAAGAGACAGAAGGTGAGGGGCAGACATGTTTGTGGGGCGGAAGAGTGCAACCCGGTTATGTAGTTTAGGCGACCCTGAAGAGGTAGGTTTTCAGGTTACGTTGAAGCCGGTGAGAGAGGGGGAGAGTCTGTTGTGTTGAGGCAGTGAGTTCCAAAGTGGGGGGGAACCCACGAGAGAAGTCTTGGAGCCCGGTTATGTGAGGAGGTGATAAGCGGAGAGCCGAGGAGAAGGTCCTGTAAGGAGCGGAGGTGCGTGAGGGGAGGTTTTTAGAGATTAAGGCAGAGATATATGAAGGGGAAAGGTTATGGAGAGCCTTGTAGTCGATGTTGCTAGCTTGAACTGGATTCGCTGGGCAATGGGTAGCCAGTGAAAGGATGGGTAGAGGGGAGAGGCAGGGGAGTAGCGAGGAGAGAGGTGAATCGACGGGCAGCAGAGTTAAGGATGGTTTGGAGGGGAAAGCGAGGGTGCTAGCTGGGAGGCACAGAGGAGGATGTTGCAGTAGTCGAGGCAGGAGATGACGAGGGCATGGGCAAGCATTTTTGTGCTTTCAGAGTTAAGAAAAAAGAGCGGATTCGGGAATATTTTTTAGGTGGAGTGACAAGCAGAGGTGAGGGTTTGGATGTGCTGTTTGAAGGACAGATTGGAGTCCAAAGATTAAAACCCAAAAGGCAGCGGACCTGTGGTGCTGGTGAGAGAGTGTAGCCATTAACAGTGTAGAGAGATCGGTAGAGAGTGGAGTGGGACGGTGGGAAAAATAATGAATTCAGTTTTCTCCAGTTTAGTTTTAGGAGACGGGAGGAGAGAAGGAGGAAATGGAGGACAGACAGTCAGGGATCCGGGAGGAAGAGAGGCGACATCTGGGCCGGAGATGTAGAGTTGGGTGTCAATCAGAATACAGGTGTATTGAAAGCCGTGTGAAGCTATGAGCTGACCCAGACCAAGAGTGTAGATAGAAAAGATAGTGGGCCCAGGACTGACCCCTGGGGAACAGTAATTTGAGAGAGGCCGGGGGCAGGAGTGGAGCGAGAGTGAGAAACGCTGAACGTTCCGATCAGTGAGGTAGGAGGAGAATCCAGGAAAGAGCCAAGTCCGTGATGCCGAGGTAGAAAAGGGTGTGTAGGAGAAGTGAATGGTCGACAGTGTCAAAGGCAGAGGACAGGTCTAGGAAGAGAAGCACAGAGTAGTGGCGTGAGGCTTTGGCAGTTGCTAGGTCGTTGGTGACCTTGGTTAGGGCGGTTTCGGTAGAGTGGTGGGGACGGAAGCCCGATTGGAGCGGGTCAAGGAGAGAGTTGGTGGAGAGATGGAGGAAAGTTGAAGATGGACGTGTTGCTCAAAGGGGTTTAGAGGCGAATGGAAAGCAGTGAGATGGGGCGATAGATGGGGCAGTGAGGAGGGGTCAAGAGATGGTTTCTTTAGGATGGGGGTGTTGGTCGCATGTTTAAATGAGGAAGGGAAGATGCCAGAGGTTAATGATAGATTGAAGAGATGTGTTATGGATGGTATGATAAAAGCACTAAGGTCATGGATGAGTTGAGATGGCAGTGTGTCAAGATTAAAGGTGTTGAGGTTTGATTTGGAAAGTAGAAAGGAGATCTTTTCAGGAGTGAAACCCGGGGAGAAGCGAGTTTGAGGGGAATAGTATGAGCTTGGTACAGAGGTGGGCTGTGGGGACAATGCAGGAATAGAGGTAGGTGAGGGGGCTGTGGGGTGAAGCTTTGTCTGATGAGATTTTATTTATTATGGAAAGTGAGTTGCAAAATCATCTGCTGAGAGGAGAGATGGGGGAGGGGTGCTGGTGGACGCAGGAGAGAGTTGAAGGTGTTAAAAAATTGTCTGGGTTGTGGGACAGGGAGGATAGGAGAGTGGTGAAATAGTCTTGTTTGGCTGAGGTGAGTGCGGATTTAAATGTGTGCGGGGATTCTTTATATGAGGTTAAGTCCGGGGTGGAGCGGGGTTTTTTTTTTCCCGCGGCGTTCGGCAACTCTGGAAGCTCGCCTCAGTGTTTGGTGGAGTCTGTGTTAAAGGGTTGTCTTGTTCATTTTGCGGGTTTGTTGTGTGTGAAAGGGCGACAGCATCAAGAATGGAAGTGATTGTGTTGTTGTAGAATGTGGTGGCTGCGTCTGGATCAGCGAGTGAGGATATGGTAGAGAGGGGAGCAAGAGAGTCAGAGAGAGTGCAAGGGTTGAGGATTTGTAGGTTCCTGCGTGGTTGTACTAGATTTGGTGCAGGAGGGGCAGGTGGAGTGGCGGGTGGAGGAGAAGGTGAGCAGAATTGTGGTCAGAGATAGGGAGAGGAGAGTTTGAGAGGTAAGATAGGGGGGAAAGGCGGGTGAAGATGAGGTCCAGTGTGTGTCCGTCTGTGGAGTGGCTCCAGAGGTCCACTGGGAGAGGCCAAAGGAAGAGGAGAGTGACAGGAGTTTGTTAGTAGTTGGAGTGGGGGTATCGATTGGAATGTTTTAAAAATTTCCCATGATAATAGTGGGGATGTCGGGGGGCAAGAAAGTGGAGGAGCAGGAAGCAAAGTGGTCAAGGAGGTGGTGGCAGGGCCTGGGGGTCGGTAGACAACAGCCACTTGGAGGTTGGAGGGGGAGTAGATGCGGACAGAATGCGCCTCGAAGGAGGGGAGGTTGAGGGAAGGTACTGGTGGAATAGAGAGAAAGGAACAGGTATCTGACAGAAGGCGGCCGACACCTCTGCCCTGTTTAACTGCCCCGGGCGGGGGGTGTGGGTAAACTGGAGCCACCTAGAGAGAGTGCAGCAGGGGAAGTTGTGTCAGAGGGTGTCAGCCAAGTTTCTTTTTAATCCAAGGAAGGTGAGATTGCGTGAGGTGAAGAGGTCATGGTGAAGGGAGCTTGTTGCACACTGAACGTGCATTCCCGAGGGCTCCAGACAAAGGGGTAGGTGCTGCAGGTGTGAGGGGATGGTTTTTGAGGTTTGTGTGGTTGATAAAATGTGTGCTGCTTGGTCTTAAGAGATGCTGAAACCACAGTGGGGATGCGCTGAGGGGGCCCGGGGTTGGGAGATATGTCCACCGGCAGCGAGGAGAAGCAGGTAGAGAGTGAGGAGATGTGTGTGGGATAGAGAAAAAGGTGGTTGTGTGGGTTTTTGAGGAAGGTCCCTTTAAAGTTTGTGCCAGAGGGGAAGAGTAGAGGTCAGGTGTGAGGGTAAGACAGAAAGGGGAGATTATGGAATCCATTGCCCAGCGGGGTGTCGGAGGGGAGACAAGGAGTTTGATGATTAGGCAGGCAGTGATGATTGTGGCAGAGAGGTGCATATTGGGTGCTGTTTGAGTGAGGAGCAAAGGGGGCATATGTGGCTAAGGGGGCATATGTGGCTAAGGGGGCATATGTGGCTAAGGGGGCATATGTGGCTAAGGGGGCATATGTGGCAAAGGGGGCATATGTGGCTAAGGGGGCATATGTGGCAAAGGGGGCATATGTGGCTAAGGGGGCATATGTGGCTAAGGGGGCATATGTGGCAAAGGGGGCATATGTGGCAAAGGGGACATATTACTGGCAAAGGGGGCATATTACTGGCTAAGGGGGCATATTACCTGGCTAAGGGGGCATATCACCTGGCTAAGGGGGCAGTAACCTGGCTACAGGGGGCTAATAACCTGACTACAAGGAGCATATTACTGGCTACAGGGGGCAGCAACCTAGCTACAGCGGGCAGTACCCTGGCTACAGAGGGCAGTAACCTGGCTAGAGGGGCTAATAACCTGGCTATAGGGGGCAGCAACCTGGCTAGAGGGGGCAACTACTTGGCTAAAGGGGGCTACAACCTGGCTACAGTGGGCTACTACCTGGCTATAGGGGGCAAATATTTACCTACAAGGGGGTAATTTTTACCATTTGGGGCACTATAGATGGGGATTTTGTAAAGAGATAGGAAATTGTAGAGAAGTGCTGATAAAATGAGGAGTCTAAGATGTTTGTTTTGTAAATTTTTCAGTGAAGAGTTGTGGACGGTAGAAGTCATCATGGCGTCTGGGACAAATTTAAAAGAAGAGAAAGAGAACAACTCTTCAGAGACGTCTCCTGTAAGTCACTAAATGTAACTGCAGTGTAATCACTTATATTTCTCCTGAGCCTACATACAAAGGTTTTTCTCTGTAAAAATACATCCGCAGTTCACGAGACGCAAAAAATTTCGTGTGAACCCAGCCCTACTCAGAAAACTTAAGAGCCCGAGCCCCGGATGTTTTGGGACCCTAGCAACGCCCCTATGTCCCCCAATATGCCCGTATAGGCAGTTATAGGTAGGTTATTGTCAACCAATATGCAGGTATCGGTAGGTAATTGTCCCCCATAGGCAGGTATAGGCAAAAAAAAAATGCAAGTACTTACCTCAATCCCCCGCTGCTCCACCTCCCTGCCGCTCCGTCTTCTTGCCGACAGAGAGCGTGTGATGTCATCAGGCAGCAAGTCTGTGGCTGTTCGGCTCCCAGAGGAGTGGCATACAGGTAAGAGATCACCAGCAGTGCCGGGACGCTGTCAGCTGACTCGGCCTTCAGTTATATGCGCTCCCTGAGGAGTCACATATAGCTGAAGTGTCCATGCCGGCGCCCGAGCCATCGCAGCGCCTGAGGCCGGATTTTTCAGCACATTTTTTGTGCTGAAAAACTCAGCTTATACTCAAGATACTGAAGATATGACACTTTGACAAAATGTAAAGTAGTCAGTGTACAGCTTGTATAACAGTGTACACTTGGTGTGCCCTCAAAATAACTCAACATACAGCTATCAATGTCTAAACTGCTGGCAACAAAAGTGAGGACACCCCTATGTGAGAATGGATAAATTGTGCCCAATTTGCCATTTTTCATCCAATGTGTTATTTGACTCATTAGTGTTACAAGGTCTCAGGTGTGAATGGGGAGCAGGTGTATTAAATCTGGTATTATTGCTTTCACACTCTCAAACTCATCATTGGAAGTTCAACATGGCACCTCATGGCAAAGAAGTCTCTGAGGGTCTGAAAAAAAAGAATTGTTGCTCTAGATAAGGATGGCCTAGGCTATAAGAAGATTGACAACACCCTGAAACTGAGCAGCAGCACGGTGGCCAAGACCATACTGTGGTTTAACAAGACAGGTTCCACTCAGAATAGGCCTCGCCATGGTCGACTAAAGAAGCTGAGTGCATGTGCTCAGTGTCATAGCCAGAGACTGTCTTTTTTACAATAGACGTACGAGTGCTACCCGCATTGCTGCAGATGTGTTGGGTCAGCTTGTCAATGCTCAGACCATATGCCGCACACTGCATCAAATTGGTCTGCATGTCTTTTATCCTAGAAAGAAGCCTCTTCTAAAGACGATGCACAAGAAACAGTGCAAACATGCAAACAGTTTGCGTAAGACAAGCAGACTAAGGACATGGATTACTGGATTCATTAACTGTGGTCTGATGAGAACAAGATAAGACAACCTCATTTTCATTGACAAGACAAGACAATTTTCTTCTATTTCAAAGGGTACTTGTTAGGGACCCCCAGAGAGAGTAAACAGATAGGGACAGACAGACAGTGCGTCCTAGCACTAAGTCCCCCAAGGCTGTCCCTGCCTGCTTGCCAACCCAACCCTAAGCAGTTGATGACAAATGGATGGCAGTCCCTACCCTGTATACGTGCAAACACTGAACAGGTATGACAGACAAACACAATGAAGAAGGGTCAGAACCAGAGAGTGGAGAAAAGGTACAAAATCGGAAGGCAATAAAAATATGTCAAAGAGGTGGGCACAAAGTCAGAAAACCAAAACATATACCAACTACACCAGCTAAGTAAAGGCTATGACCGGTAATGCAGCTGAGTAGAAGTGGTCTGCTTAAAGGTTTTTTTTCATCTCAAAGTTTCATAGGATGCATGAATGAAATAATGTTGCTTTGCTCTGTCACTTTCTGGTCAAGCTGTCTGTAATTAGCATATGAGCTCCGTGTATTCAGACTTTAAATAAATTACCTTCTCTGAGGTCCGAAGTTTCTGAGCTAATGTAACCAGTAGAGTAATCACTGTCTTGTCTGAAAGATCAGATAACACACAAGCTCTCACTGCTGGCCTCAACCTGTGTGATGATGTCACTCCCTGCTATCAGATTGAACAAACAGCAGGGGAGAAGGAGTACACAGGTCGGTCACTTGGGGAACCAGAGAGAGCACAGAAGGTGATAAAATCATTTGTAGCTCCTTATCAAAAAAAAGATGAACAAAGCAATATATTTGGAAAACGTCTTCATTTAGTGTTCCCTACATTTTGAAAGCTATTCTTTGTAGTGAGACAACCCCTTTAAGGGATATCAGAGTCTCGGTCCAGGCCATGATTTGACTTGGCCCTCTGACACCCAGACTACACAGAATGCAGACAAACATGCAAGAAAGGTGAGTGGTGCAGGCAGCTGTCACTCACCAATCAGGCAGAACGAGAACCAGACAGTTGTGGCAAGGCTGTCAATCAAGCCCAGTCAGAACAGAATCAAACCATGTTCAGACAGTACAGAAAACATAAACAATACAGGTATAAATCATGGCCAAAGTTGCAGTCTCTGCCATACTTTACAGACCGAGAACTGCGCTGCAGTCTTAACAGGCACGTTCATGATTGGCCCCCTCCAATGACCACTCAGGCATTGAAGATTTCTGTGCAGGAACGTGGGTTTGGGGACCAGCTTTGCCACAGTACAGACACAGAATTTCTCGTGCGGTACTCTCTCCTGGTTTTAGCTTCCATGACTCCGAGTTGCATCGGCTCCTCTTCCAGGGTGGAAGGGAAAGAGACAGAGTTTGTAGGGGAGGAAGGAAGAGGTATAGAAGACAGGAGAGGATGGTCAGGTCTTAGCTTTTCCTTTCCCCTCTCTCATAGCTTACAGTCAATGTGGACTGCGAGAGCCATGGCTTGCTCTAAAGTACCTGGGTTAGGGTGGCAGACCCAGACGTCTTTGATGGCGTCAGATGGGCCCTGTTTAGACAGGGCCTTTAACGTTGGGTCATATCCAGCAGTCATACATGAAAAAACTTTGAGACTCTTGGTTCACATATTTTGATCAAACGATGTTTAAGCTGCCCACGACTTTCAACGTGATCTCAAAATCGGGCAGTCCTATGCTATATTTACCTCTCAATCGAGCCAATCAGGCCTCCCACTGGGTCAACCGACCTCCATTATTCAGAGAGAAAAAATAAAAAACACCCAACCTGCAAGCTGCCCTTCTTATGACAGCCTGTGAGAGTGGCGGGGACAGAAACCCAAAATGGAAGCACCCCTTCCTTCCCATATAGGTTAAAATCAATGTACACCAAGTATAACGTATGTTTCTGCACACAAAAAACATTTCTGAAAAAACGTATGCAAACCTGGGTGCCACTGGCAGGGCTGCGGCACACATGTAATTATACATGTACGCACACAGACCGCCGCCAGCACATTTCTGCAAAAAGGGCAATACACTACGTGGAAATCCCTAAAGAAGCATTTATGCTATCTATCATACATGAAAAAACTTTGAGACTCTCGGTTCACATATTTTGATCAAAAGATGTTTTAAGCTGCCCACGACTTTCAACGTGATCTCAAAATCGGGCAGTCCTATGCTATCTTTACCTCTCAATCGAGCCAATCAGGCCTCTCAATGGGTCAACCGACCTCCATTATTCAGAGAGAAAAAATAAAAAACACCCAACCTGCAAGCTGCCCTTCTTATGACAGCCTGTGAGAGTGGGCGGGGACAGAAACCCAAAATGGAAGCACCCCTTCCTTCCCATATAGGTTAAAATCAATGTACACCAAGTATAACGTATGTTTCTGCACACAAAAGCATATCCAGCAGTCATGCACCACTTGTGGAACTCAGTGCAGTACTCTCAGCCAATCTTTTAACGTGGTGTGAATTCAAGAACTGAGTTTCCCCAAGTGATGTATAGTCAGGTTCAGAATAAATGAGCCGTAGGGACTGAAAAAACAGGTCCGAGAATTCCACTCAGGTGTAGTGGGGGAAGTTTGAGAGCCCATTCTTGGGGAACCCCTTGTAAAAGGGAGACCAAACTCCCACCATGTAGATCTCAGAGGCAAGTGACTTGATGCTAAAATAAAGTCAACATGACTCCCTAAAAGTGTCAAACTTTCGGCAGTCCCACAAAAAAACAGTCTGGGAGAAGCATTTTAGGCTCCCTGATGGCAACTGGTTGCGGGGTAGGTACCACAACAGGTGGAACAGCTGGGTGAGAAGATGGACCTGTGTAGCCAGGTCAGACACTAAATTAACCAGCCCCTCCAGCTGATTAGTGAGCTGCAAAATAAGATCCATACAAATCTGAATGGCCGAGGGAGGAAAAAAAAGTATT
This sequence comes from Phyllomedusa bahiana, assembly GCA_025379985.1. Lineage (NCBI taxonomy): Eukaryota > Metazoa > Chordata > Amphibia > Anura > Hylidae > Phyllomedusa > Phyllomedusa bahiana. The sequence continues at coordinate 12,621 of JAODAL010064936.1, forward strand.
TTGGTCGGTTATAATATTAGGAACCCCCAGAGAGAGTACACAGATACGGACAGACAGACAGTGCCCTGCCTGCTTGCTGACCTAGCCCTCAGCAATTGGCAACAACTGGACGGCAGTGCCTACCCTGAATACATGCAAACACTGAACAGACAAGACAGACAAACACAAAGAAGAAGGGTCAGGCGAAAATGGGTCAGAACCTAACTGGACACCCAGACCACACAGAACGCAGACAAACAGGCAAGAAAGGTGAGTGGTGCAGACAGCTGTTACTCACCAATCAGGCGGAAAAATCTGCATCCTTGCCCTAAGGCTCACAGAGAACCAGATGGGTGTGGCAAGGCTGACAATCAAACCCAGTCAGAACAGAATCAGACTGTGTTCAGACAGTACAGAGAATATGCACAATACAGATATAAATCATGGCCAAAAGCAAAGTCTCTGCCGTACCTTAAAGGAGTTGTCTCACTACAGGCTTTCAGCCTACTTCAATGTGTCTGGCAGCAAAGGATTTTTTAATTCAGGGGCGTGCTTCTTGTCTGCCTCTTCTCCTCCCCCTCTCCCCTCCCCTCAGCACACAGACAGCTCTCCTCCTTGGACTGCAGGGGGAGGGTGAGGGGGTTTGCTGCCAGGGTTAACCCTGTGTGTGCCTGCCTAGATCTGCTGCTCACTGCTGAATCAGCCATACTGTGCTGTGGCCGAGCTCTTGCTGCTCAGCCACAGCTGGAGAGGACTGTGAAGCTGTGTATGCTAATAGCAGAGCAGGGGGGGGATGTAAAGGTTCCTATACCCCCTGCTTAGTATACAAATCTCCACATCTCCAGCAACAACAAACAAACCCTGTCAGAACAGACACAGGGCAGTTGTGAAGTGTGTTACTATAATCATGATGTGTCACTAACACAGCAGAGGAGGGAGGGATATGAACCGTTCACATGCCCCCCGATCTGTTCTATTAGTATAGTCAAAGCTCCACAGACACATGGTGATTATAGTAACACACTTCACTGCTGTCACATCCTATTGACCACAGATCAGCCTCACCTCTGCTCTCCTCAATCTGTGTAGAGAGCAGGAGGGAGCAGGCACACACAGGCTTAATCCACACAGACACAGAAGCCAGAGCCCTCCCCCTCCCTTCCCTACAGAAGCATACTGTGCGGGAGGGGCTCTGTGCTCCGACCTGTATTCAGAAGAAGATGAGTCACCAGGACTGGCAGCCAGTGAGATAAAAATCAACAGGTCGGCTACTATAGTGATTTCAGAAGCTGATGCACTCCTACTACCAGGGATAACTCAAAATCAGTAGGACATTTGTAATGAACATATATTGCAAAGCTGCTTGTTTTTCAAAGATCTTTTAATTAAAACCCAAGCATTGTAGCGAGACACCCCCTTTAAAGACCGAGGACTGTGATGTGGCCTGAACGGGCGCGGTCATGACAGTACGTTTTTTTTAGCAGACAGCTGTTACACGGTAGATGTCATCAGATGAAAATACAAGTATCTCACTGTAACAATACTAGAGATGGAGTCATTTGTCATTAATTTTTGGAACCAGCCTTACAATTAGGAACAAATAATGGGTTGCTACTTGGAAGAGGGATAAAATCCTTGCGCAGATGGACTCAATAAATACTTTCTGGGCAAGTGAACCTGTCCAGTACATTTTACCCCCAAATCCTCCTGAACCACGGCATTGATTAATTAAATCTTCAGGTGCTACCTCTCCCAGGAATCTATATTCAGTAAGGGCTAATTAAAGTAGTGGCACCCATGGACTTGAAGTATGCTTTTACAAAGACCAGAAGGAATTTTCACTTTGGAAAATCCATGGCTACATTAAACCATACAGATTTTGTTGTGGATTTGTTGCAAATCTCACACTGCAGATTATGTTAACTGTAAAAAAAAAACTAAAGTCAATGGAGAAGTCTGCAGTATATTTGCTTTCTGCAAGTGTAAAATCCACAATGAAGGTTAGTTTCGTCGATTACATGCAAATTAAAATGTCATTCCCACTACTGCTAAAGCCATAGAAACTGCTGCCTTGATGCTGGAGAATCTGCTATACAATAAACTAAATAGTAGCCAGTTTTACACATTTAGTCTATGTCTACACAGCACAGGGTTTTGCATGGATTTTCGTCGGTTTAGTACTTTGAATCTTCCAGAAATCCGACGGTACCTTCTGCTGCATAGATAGCAGTGAAAAATCCGTAGTGTAGTCTATACAGCACAGATTTTCACCGCCGCTTTAAAAATCTTTCGGAATATATATGTTGTATATTCCACCGGATTCTGCTCGGATTTGCCGTCTTCCCCATACATTGAATGTCCGGGGCCGATGGCAAATCCGAAAACCGACTGCGGTTTCAGCACAAATTAGCGACTAAAAACCACGGTCCTGCCGCGGTCCAGCATTGACTAAATGCCATTGGTTTTCCGATGGTATTTTGTCATATTCTGTGTGGACTTAGACTAAGTTGAAATAACATATGGACTGAATCACCTTACCTCACATTTGCTGGCTTTTATTGACAATCACAGAAATATGAAGCCTTAGAGTGCTTTCACATGGTGCGTTTTTGGATGCGTTTTTTGTGCAGGAAGGTACAACAATTAATGATATACATTGTTGCACAAAAAAGGCATCCAAAAAAACCGCACCAAAAACGCACCGTGTGAAACTACCCTTAGTCTAAGTTCACACAGAGTATGACAAAATACCATCAGAAAACCAATAGCATTTAGTCAATGCTGGACCGCGGCAGGACCACGGTTTTTAGTCGCTAATTTGTGTTGAAACCGCTGTCCTGCCACGGTCCAGCATTGACTAAATGCCATTGGTTTTCCGATGGAATTTTGTCATACTCTGTGTGGACTTAGACCAAGGCTTCATATTTCTGTAATTGTCAATTGTCAAGCTAGCAAATGTGAGGTAAGGTGATTCAGTCCATATGTTATTTCAGCTGAATCCCTGCCGTGCACTATGACCCTTCCTGGATAATTATTTCTGATTGGATAACTTTGTGAGCAGGTGGAAATTTTCAGGTTATGGTACTGCTGTAATGGTTAATCATTAAACTAAACATTGGTTTGCTTATAACTAAACATATTGTATAATCAGCAAACTTGCACATTTGTAAAAACAAGATTGTGTTTAAGGGCCCAATCCACACAGCAGAGATCTGTGCACAAAGCTTGTAAGGTCGCCAAACGGAGTCATGGGTGTCACAAGTATGGAGATATTCCTCCCTAGAAATAATGCTTTCAGACGGAGAAATCATTCGTACATACAGAGTCTAAGGGTGCGTTTACACGGCAAGGGACAAATACCGGTGGGTTTAACCGACCGGTATTTGTCCTGTTTTGCGGCTGTCCCCACGGCCGTGGGGGGGACGGCTTTTCTCGGCGATGAGCAGAGAAAAGCCCTCCCCCTTCACATTAATTTGCACATATTCCGTCCGAAAACCGGACGGAAGAACGTGCAAGTACAGGATCATGGCAAAAAAATGTTGTCTGTTTTTTGCACATATGAAATTGGAGACAGTAGAGGTTCCCTGAAAAAACTTTTTACAAAACATAGCCATAATATGGCTTAAACAAATTGCCTCTGGTTGCAATACACACGTACAGTATTGTGCAAAAGTTTTTGTCAGGTGTGCAAAAATTGCTGCAAAGTAAGAATACCCTTAAAGTAAAAGTGTTAACAGTTTATTTATAGCAATTAACAAAATGCAAAGTGAATGAAAAAAAGAGAAATTAAAGCCAAATCAATATTTGGAGTCACCACCCTCTACCTATAAAACAGCAGCCAACAGAGCCAAAGCTCTGTTGGCGTCCCCTAAAAATTGGAATAAAAAGTGATCAAAAAGTTGCTTCTATCCCAAAGTGGTACCACAATTAGGTACATTTCAGCCTGTACAAAATGCACCCTCACTCCATAGGTCCATAAGTGGAAGAATAAAAAAGTTATGGGTTGCAGAAAATGGCGCTGCAGCCCAAATTTAAAAAATAGAAAATGTGTGGACTAATGTTTGGTACTAATGTATAATGTATAAAACCCCACATATTTGGTATTTTCAGAATTGCATCAACCTGCAGAATACAAATAACACATCATTTAAATCAAAGTGTGAACACAATAAAAATAATAAACCCCCCGCAAACATGGCGCAAGTACGTTTTTATTTTTCACATTTCGCCCCACTTAAACTTTTTTTGCGGTTTTCTATGGTATACAAATTCTATGGTACTATCAATGACAACATTAGAAAGTACGTCTTGTCCCACAAAATTAAAGCCCTCATGTAGATCTAAAATTAAAAAAGTTATGGTTATTGGAAGGTGAGGAGAAAAAAACATAGTATTATGACCACAGTATTATGACCAGCTGTCAGAAAGGGGTTAAACATCAGCTAGTTGGACCTTTTTGGATTGAAGATGGATTCAAAATCAGTAGTTTGAATCTTTCAAGAAAACCATTTACTGTTAGGGTATGTTCACATGGCGTAATTGCGGGGCGTATTTCGGCGTGTAATTGTACTGCAATATGCCCAAAATACGCCCCGTAATTACGGTAATAAATAGCTGTCATAGAGAGCTATTAATTCCCCAACACATATTGGAACGCCGGGGGAAAGAAGTGACATGTCGGAGGATAATAGAAGTCTATGGGGCCAGCCCTCCCCCTGCGCTTTTCAAGTAAACGCTGGATAGCGCATACTTCTAAAACAGCCAGCATATTGCGGCGTGTACAATACGCGCCGCAAGACGCAGTGTGACCATACCCTTAGGGTAAGTTCACACGGCATATTGCAGGCATATAGCGGCACATACTGTGTGCACCGCTATGCGCCCGCAATATACCTGCTGCTTCAGAAGTACACGCTGGCCAGCAAATACTTCTGAAACAATCCCACTGATATGTCACTTCTTTCTCCCACCGTATATTGTGCATCGGGGAAAATGGCAGGTATTCATAGTTCTCAATGTGGGGCATAATTTGGGCGTATTTACGTACTGAATTATGCCCCACAAATAAACGTGTGAACATACCCTTATAAACACTTGTACTGCAGAAAAGACAGAAGGGGAGGGAGACAAGCATGGAATGCCTCGTGCATAAAAAAACAACATGTGGATGAATCGCATCAAAGCTGCCAGCTTCCGACACATGGGATCTCTGGCGCACTCGCACACCACGGATCCAATATCCAATAAATGTGGTATTAATTTCACACCACAATTGTAAAAGGGGATATTGGCGTTAGGATGCTCTAAATAGTGTACTTGTGCAATGCCTGCAATGCACATTCAACGGGTCAATTTAATGGCATTCAAGATAAGTACATAAAAGTACAGTATTTATAATTTTTAGTGTTGAGTGATTGCGTTGGCTATCGAGATCGATCGATAGTCGATAGTCGGCCACTATCGATAAGGTTTTTCGATTATGCGCGATGAAATTAAAGTCTATGGGAGAGCAACAACACCTTCATTATTACACCCAAACAAGGCTGGAGAAGCTGAAATTAACATCCACAACAGTCAAATGGATTTCGTGCTACATCTTAGGCCAACACACTTAGTTATAAAAGTCCAGAAAAAAAGTCACAGACCATTTACATCCTGTCTTTTACCCACAGCCTGACCCTTAAACCTGCATCACCCACAAATTAAAAAAGTGCCAGAAGGCAGTATGATTTGAACCATCATGTTACTTGAACGGGGCATTGAATATCCCTGTCCGGAACCAATGAGCCCCAAAACCTGCCATGACCACCACATTTAAAAAGTGCCGGAAAAAGGGGTCTTTCAACCACCATTTTATTTAAC
>JAODAL010064937.1:0-18460 GCA_025379985.1 Phyllomedusa bahiana
CAACGCAACCTACACATCCCACCCTTACGTCGCACACACATCTCACCTGCTCTACGTAATCTGATTTGCTGGCCCCCCAAAATTACAGGAAGCGCCGAAAATGGCGCGATCTTAATAGATGATGCACAGATTTTAGCCTTAATTATCGCATGATCTAAAACTTTCGATCACCATAAAAACCTTGCCGATTTCAACTTTGTCGATAAAAATTGCTCAACACTAGTCATGTTGCCTCACAATTTTTAACAGGGGCTGAGAAGTCATATTTATAATTTTTTGGGGTCATGTTGCTGTGAGATACAGCAATAATCGTGGTCCTTTGGAACAGAAATGGGGCTTCTAAGTGGCATTTCTCCCTCACAGTTTTGTAAAAAATGTGGTTTCTAACAGACATTTGTTCTTCACAATTGTCAAGAGTGGCTCAAGGGTGATGGTGCTGTCAGAAACAGGAATAGGTAGGACACTGTTAATGGACACATATTGCAAAATGACTTGTTTTTGCAAGATCTTTAACATAGCTAGCAATCCCTGTATTGAGACAACCTATTTAATACAATTAAAAAAAGAGAAACAAAGACATGGTGGGATTCCATCATATTTTAAAAACTTGCATGTAAAAAAATTCCTCTGAATTGTACAAGGGAGGTACAGGAAAACTTGACCAGATGTAGGTTATTCAGAGGACATGGAGTATGGAGCATGGACAGAGAACAAAGTACAGAGACAATTTTCCTCCCAGCACGTTGAGTAAAATGAGAAAAAAAAATCCCAAGATAAAGGGCACCTGGGTGTAACAGGAGCGTTAACCACCAGTTTTTTCCAATGTGAAGCTCAATTGGTCCCCCACTCATACGGAGGGGCAAGCGATACCCAAAGGTCTTGACTGTGTACTGAGAAGGCTGGGTCTTACCTCACACTTCCACTCCGCACTCGCCTCAGCACGACTGTTTTCGTTGCTGCGTCATAAGGGCATTTTTACCGTGTTAATAGATGACGATGCCAGCCTGGGTTCTCACCACACCCACTGTAACTCCGCCCTGGCTGCTAAAACCTGCTTGTTAATAGATGACAGACGCTAGCCTGGTCTCTAAAACCGCACCCACTGTAAGTCTGGCAGCTGGACCTTCGTGTTAACAGAAGGTGGACGGCAGCACTGGCTCTCACCGTTAGGGGCAATCAGGAGAGCTTCAAATTTCTCTAAAAAAATCAGATTTTGAAAAAGGTGATTTCTGTTGAAGTTAAGTAGTGTGAAAAAGGGGTCTAGGGCTGGACACAAATTGCACAATTTGAAGCTTAAAATTTTCTGGGGCTGGAGTCACTATGGGGTCGCATCATTTGATCTCCAAGGGAGTCTGTCCCTAATCACTGAAGAAGGATTTGGAGGAAAAATGAAACCTTTGAATTGATTGCTGAACCCAGTCTCAGAAGCCAGGAGGGCAAATGTCTTCTCAACTAAGAAGTGTTTTGGGATGATTAGGACATTTGTATTACTTATGGGTGTGCGGACGAATTAACACATCTACAACGTGTAAAAAATAACCTTTAAAAACTGCAGGGAGGGGTGTATGTTGTATGTTTCACACTTAAAAAAAAGCAAAATGATAATAATGTAGAACTATAAATAAAACTTGCCTAAGTAAATTCTGTAATCAATTGTCAGTTACCAAATAAAATTCTAAATGGCAGTCCCTGTACACATTAGCATAGTGCCACTTTATGATCTGTGGAACAAACGGGTTTGGGGCTCAGCTGGGGCCCGGGACAGATAAAAGTCAATGTCCAGTTCAACTAAAATGGTGGTTTCAAAAGATTCCTTTTTCCGGCACTTTCAATCTGTGGGTCAGACAGGTTTAATGGTCATTCTGCTGTAAAAGACAGATATAATCAATGTCCAGTTCAACAAAAAATGGTGGTTCAAAGACTCCTTTTTCCCGCACTTTTTAATCTGTGGATCAGACAGGTTTAATGGTCATTCTGCGGCACAAGACAATAAGTCAATTCCAGTTCAACTAAAATGGTGGTTCAAAGACTCCTTTTTCCCGGGCACTTTTTAATCTGTGGGTCAGTCGGGTTTAATGGTCATTCTGCGGTACAGGACAATAAAAGTAATGTCCAGTTCAACTAAAAATGGGGGTTTCCCAAAGACTCCTTTTTGTGGGCATTTTTTTAATTCTGGGGTCATGCAGGTTTGGGGCTCATGCTGTGGCCCAGGACAGGTATAGTCAATGCCAGTTCAACTAAAAAAGGTGGTCAAAAGACTCCTTTTTGGGGCACTTTTTAAATCTGGGGTCATGCTGGTTGGGGTTAAATGCTGTGGCCCGGGACAGGTATTTTCAATGTCCGTTTGAAACTAAAATGGTGGTTGAAAACTCCTTTTTCCGGTACTTTTTAAATGTGGGGTCATGCGGGTTTTGGGGCTCATGCGTGGCCCAGGACAGGTATAGTCAATGTCCAGTTCAACTAAAATGGGGGGTTCAAAGACTCCTTTTTCCAGCACTGTTTAATCTGTGGGCAGACAGGTTTAATGGTCATTCTGCGGTACAGGACAGATATAGTCAATGTCCAGTTCAACTAAAATGGTGGTTGAAAGACTCCTTTTTCCGGCAATTTTTAAATCTGGGGGTCATGCAGGTTTGGGGCTCATGCTGCGTTCCAGGACAGGGATATTCAATGTCCAGTTCAAGTAAAATGATGGTTCAAATCATACTGCCTTCTGGCACTGTTTAATTTGTGGGTCATGCAGGTTTAAGGGTCATGGGTGTGGTACAAGACAGGGATAGTGAATGGTCTGTGACTTTTTTTTCTGTGGCTTTTATAACCTAAGTGTGTTGCCTAAGATGTAGCATGTATCCATTTGACTGTTGTGGATGTTAATTCCAGCTTCTCCAGCCCTGTTTGGGTGTAAGAATGAAGGTGTTGTTCCTCTCCCATAGACTTTAATGGCCATCGGCGATAATCTATTATCGACTATCGGAAATCGTCTTGATAATTGCCGATATCGACTATCGACCCGATGACGATAGTCGACATAATCGCTCATCACTAGTCGCAACACTTGCCACACCTGAATACGATTGGTCGGTAGATCAGTAGAGAAGATCAAGATATCGTCCAGGTACATGATGACAAAAGTGTAAAGAAGATCCCTTAAGATATCATTGATGAACTCCTGAAAGACCGCAGGAGCGTTACACAGACCAAAAGGCATCACTAGGTATTCATAGTGCCCATCCCGGGTGTTGAAGGCCGTCTTCCACTCATCCCCTTTTCAAATCCTGATGATGTTGTAAGCCCCCCACAGGTCCAGCTTAGTAAAGACCTTGGCTCCCCAGAGCCGGTCAAAGAGTTCCGAGATCAACAGTAGAGGATACCGGTTCTTTACTGTAATTTTATTGAGTCCCCGGTAGTCGATGCAGGGACGCAAAGAACCGTCCTTCTGCATGAAGAAAAATCCAGCTCCGGCCGGCGAGGAGGACTTGTGGATGAAGCCCTTCTGCAAATTCTCTTGGATGTAGGCCGACATGGCCTGGGTCTCGGGCACAGACAGAGGGTAGACCCTGTCCCGGGGAGGGATAGTCTCGGGCAGGAGATCATTGGGCGATGAGGTGGAAGAGACTCAGCCTGCTTCTCAGAAAAAACATCTGCAAAGTCCTGGTATTCCGAGGGCAGACCTGGCAATGGCTCTGAAGGAGTCGGCAAAGCGGTGGGGCGCACCAGGCGTGGTGCAGCCAAACAGAGATTCTGACAGTCCGTTCCCCAACGAAGGACTTCACCTGTTTTCCAGTCCAGCATAGGAGCATGGCGTTGCAGCCACGGAAGCCCGAAAAGAATCACCGAGGAAGAACGAGGCAGCACATAGAATGAGATCTTCTCCTTATGCAGGGCCCCTACATAAAGGGATACCTATTCGGTCTTTGTAAACTGGATAGAAACGATTAGGAGCTCCTGCTTGACCGTAGGGTCACCCAGCGTCCTCTCCTAGACGAAACCACCCCGGAGGCGGTAACCGAGAATACAGGGAGGAGTGGAATGAAGTTTCCCGGCTGATCCATAATCCAGGAAGGCAGAAACCTGGTAAACCAAGAATTGGAATCCCGACTGGGTGGATAAACTGGTACGCATTGGGTTTTTATCGTGGATGAGGAGGAATTATTTACCCAGGGACGGCCTCTTCCACTACCCTAGGTGCGCAGTGCGTATCCCGATGCTGGGGGTCCGTATAGGACAGTCCCCCGACGGTAAAAAATGAAAATCGGGGCTGGCAACAGAAGAGGCAATAGATTTTTCAGCTCTTAATAGTCCTACCTGCATGGTCCTCCTCGGAGGAATTGCTTGCGGAAGCTGCAGTGGAGAGGCCATCCTGAGAAAGACAGAGCCAGACTGGACCATTGGTGAGAGCCGAACCAACTCACCCTCTGACGGATCTCCTCCTTTTGCTTTGTGAAGTTGGTAATAACAATAAATGTGATGGCCAAATGAATCAGAATCACTCATGAGTAAGGAAAAGATCTCTTGCAACCAGTGCATGCCTTTAACCAGCTGGGAAAAGACCCCTTCTTAAAATTGTGGCGCAAAGGCCCCCGGCAATCGTGTCCAAGAACCAGCGCCAAGAAAAGTGCCACGCCACGGGAACTGGAACTGCGTCAGTTACCACTGAGGACTCACGCTTTTGCAAGAAGGTATTCAGAAGCCCGGTCCCTCCTGCTAAACACCACATGCCGGTTCCTCCACACACGTCTGTGAAATTCCCCTCCAAAGAATGCCTGCAGATTAGCTTTCACAGGTCCGATTCCATACATCCCAGATGTAAGTTGTAGCCCCAGGCCACGGTGCCCTTCCAGAAAGGCAAAGCCTTTTGTACCACGAAAATTGCCCCACTTGGAACGTCTCGTGGTCCCCGGAAATTTGGGTCCAGGCCATTAGCCCCACCTAGCATGGAGCAACTGGTGTGGGTGGGGGGGAAGCTCCTGCAGAGTTTAGCGTCCCCATCGAACTTGAAGGGTAATGGGAGTCCCGAAGCCTTTTGAAACCCAAATGGTCACCGGAGAGGCAGCAGGCGTAGATGAGACAACCAGATGAAGAACGAAGGCTGCGCTTGGCGTCGAGAAGCTTGCTGCAACATCACTGACAGCTTTTCAATTGTTGCAACCTCGCCTTGTGCAATTATTCTTGAGACTGAGCTTATGTGCAAACAATGGGTGGAAGGATCCGCATCCGCCCAGCAAGAGCACCTTGGTTTGGGATCCATTGGGCCTGATCTTACTTTAAACACCCAGAGTAAGTGGTATAACGGCCACGCCAGGAAAGCGGATCAAGTAGTCCCCGGTACTTCACCAGAGCCCGCCCGCAAGAGCAGGATTGGCCCTTGCTTGCAGCAGGAGTCCTAACCAGGTCCCGCTACCCCTGACGCGACTAGCCCTTTGCGTGGCAGCGAGGTGAGGTTGGAAATAGCCAAACATGTTGAACAATAACTCGAAGTGAAAAATTGTCAACCTCTTCTCTGCAAATTAACACGCTCTACAACGAGTTTTGCTTTCATACCACAGAAAAGTAAAAAAGTCATGGCTCTCAGACTATGGTGATTGAAATAAAAGTATTTTAATATGTAAATGCAGTAAAACATAAACAATATATTAAATAAATTATAGCTGTAATTGCATTGACTCTGCAGAGTTAAAGTTTAAAGGAGTATTATCTTTTTGAACTGTTTCGTGCTCTTAGCTAATTCGTCTGAGAGTTGAATTTGAAATCAGGGAGCGAGTCCTCTTCTCTCGACCATGGCGTGTTTCCTCTCCTCCCAGGAAGCCTGGTCTTTATTCCTCCTCACATGAAGACCTGTGACCATCATCCAAATCTGAGTCAGTAAGAAAGCCAGAAGGATATGGTCCCCTTGGTTTCCAGAACTAGATTCTGCAGCCTCCTGGCCATGCTTCTCATATGTCCTGCATAAGCCTATTCATGCTAACTTCCCAAGCTCCCTTGCTGGGCTTATTAAGCAGATTTGTACACACAGCCTGAACTGATTGAGACCATGTGAGGGAGTGGTACACTCCCCCCCCTTTTCCACCAGTGCTTGCAAGTCTGTTGTTTTACTGTTTTTTATATGGAGGAATACACGATTGCCCCCTCCCCTCCCTCCGCCCCTGGAAGACTCTATAATACTTGTGATTTTATAATGAGGGGATCTTGTGACTTATAACAGGGCAGGAAATTTGCCCAGAATTCATTCAACCTAACAGCTGGGAGATTGAGTAACAGAAAGACAGCTGAACCTATGTTTTTTCACTATTGATTTTAACAAGCGTCAGAGAGGAAATAACACAGAGTGTATGTGGCAGGCAAAGCCTATCACATGCAGGTGCGTGGAAATGGGTCCCGTTTTTCTTCCTGGGGCCGTATCCCCAACAGAACTGAATGAAATGTAGCACAGCCGTCACATTGCAGGGGGGCGTGGCCCCTAAGGTCGGGAAACGACCAGGGGCGTGGGGTCCGACCAGCAAACAGGCAGAATAGAACTCTACACAGAATTTTTACAGTAAAAGCTCATATCCTGCTTAAACCAAGTGACTGAGGTAATTCAAACCCATTACAAAAGAGCTTATTTATACTGTCCCTATTAATCTGAGACATATCTTTTGGTAACGATAATAAACCCCCTTTTAATCATGTTAGTAGAGCACACAATGGGCAACTGTAAAAAATAAAAAACACTACCAGGATTGTTGTATTTTGCTTATCCCGCCTCCTAAAATCATTGATAAAAAGCAACCAAAGCATCATATGAACACGAAAATGGTTTCAATTAAACCGTCAACTCATCCCGCAAAAAAAATAAAATTCCTTAATCAGCTCCATATACAGAAAAAAAAAAAAAGTTATGGATGTCAGGCTATGATAAAATAAAAATGCAATTTTTTACAAACACATTGTTGGCAAAAAGTTGTAACTAGAGATGGGCGAATCGATTTCAAACGAAGTGGAATTCGTTTTTAGAAAATTATTCAAGGAAAAAACTTTCGGTTCGTGACGAAGTTCGAACTTTGGTAACATCGGGTGAACCCGAAGTGTGCCTTTTGATTGATAAAATGGCTTGCGAGTCACATTGCGGCCTTACATGGGGCAAAAGCACTCTGGGGAGAAGAAAGGGCAAAGCCCTGCATGACATTGTGCAGAGATTGAAGCCAATCCAGAGGACCGGGCGGGATTGCCTGTGACGTCACCGCACTATATAAGACCCAGCGCGCGCCTGGGAGCTCACACTCCTCTCACTGTAACTGACAGGGAAAGGTGCCTGCTGCCGGGTTTGGATAGCGCTTTTCTTGAAAAGACTGATTTTTTTACACAGCGATTTTTGTGGGGTGTCCTCATCTTGTCTATCAGAGAATACTGTTTTTTTTATTCTCTGAATGTTCTATTTCATGATTTTTTTGGGGTAATTGGATCTTGAAATCCAGTGTGGTGTCCCCCACTGCAAAAGCTGCATAACATTCAATAATCCAAGTGGGATCTAAGCCATTTTTTTCCTTGTTTTGTATATCATTTAAAGAAACAGCGGATTTTTACAATACAAAATTACCACATCATTTTTGGCTGCTCAATTCATTTGCGCAATTTTACATCCCAGGGTTTTAATTAACGTTGTTTTGCTGGTGTGCTGACAAATAAAACCTTCCCTTTTTTTCAACGCCAAAAATGATATATATTTTTATTTTTGGTAGCCTAATTCACAAGGCAAAGGTTAAAATTTACAATTTTTATCTGCTTGTTTCTGTGTGGCGTAGAAAATACGCCATTGTAACACGCTACAAAGCTACTAGTTTTGTGGTGGCTTCAATTCTATTTTTGCGCAAATTTACATCCAGGTGGGTTAATTAATCGTGTTTTTATTTGCTCTGGTGTGCTGAAAATAATAAACCGTCTATTTCAACTCCAAAAAATAATATATATATTTTTTGGTAGCCTAATTCACAAGCAAAGTGGTTTTAATTACAATTTTTTATCTCTTTGTATGTGTGGGCGTAAAAATACACCATTAGTAACACGCTAAACAAAGCTAACTATTTTGTGGGTTTGGTTTGTTTATTGGCAATTCTGATTGCGCAAGTTTTTTACATCCAGGGTTTAATTAAGCGTTGTTTTTTGCTGGTGTGGCTGAACAAAATCAACCCGTCCTTTTTTTTTCAACGTCCAATTATATATTTTTTGTTTTTTTGGTTAGCCTAATTCACAAGCAAAGGTTGTTAATTACAATTTATCTCTGTTGTGTTGCGTAGAAAAATACGCCATTGTAAACACGCTACAAAAGCCACTATTTTTGTGTTGGCTCCCAATTTCCTATTGCCGCAAATTTACATCCCCAGGGTTTTAATTGTTGAAGCGTTGTTTTTGCTGGTGTGCTGACCAAAAAAGAAACCCGTTCCGTATTATTCAACGCCAAATATATATATTTTTTTTTTGGTAGCCTAATTCACAAGCAAAGGTTTAATTACAATTTTAATCTCCTTGTTGTGGTGCGTAGAAAATACACCATTGTAAACACCGTAAACATAAGCTACTAGGTTTTTGTGGGTGGGCCTCAATTCTATTTGCGCAATTTACATCCAGGGTTAATAAGCGTGTTTTGCTGGGTGGTGCTGACAAAAAATAAACCGTCCCCCTTTTTTTCAACGCCAATATATATATTTTTTTTTTTTTGTAGCCTAATTCAACAAGCAAAGGTTAATTTACCAATTTTTATCTCTTGTTGTGGTGGCCGTAGAAAATACGTCCATTGTAACACGCTTTACAAAGCTACTAGTTTGTGGTGGCTCAAATTTTTCCTATTGCGAGCATTTTTACATCCAAGGGGTTACTTAAGCCCGTTGTTTTTTGCTGTGTGTGGCTGACAAAAAGTAAACCTGTCTTTTTTCAACGCCAAATATATATCTTTTTTTTGGTTAGCCTAATTCCACAATGCCAAAGGTATAATTACAATTTTAAATCTCCTTGTTTTGTTTGTGGCGTAGAAAATACACCATTTAACACGCTACAAAGCTACTGTTTGTGGTGCGTCAATTCTATTGCGCAATTTACATGTCCAGGGGTTAATTAAGCGTTTGTTTTTGGCTGGTGTGTCTGACAAAAAATAAACCAGTACTTTTTTTCAACGCCAATATATATAGTATTTTTTTTTGTAGCCTAATTAACAAGCAAAGAGGTAAATTACAATTTTATTCTCTTTGTTTTGTGGAGTGGCGTAGAAAATACGCCATTTGTAACACGCTACAAAGCTACTAGTTTTTGTGGTGGCTCAATTCTATTGCGCAATTTACATCCAGGGTTAATTAGCGTTTTTATGAGTTTTGCTGTTGTGCTTTTGAACAAAAATAAACCGTCTTGTTCAACGCCAAATATATATATTTTTTATCTTTTGGTATCCCTAATTCACAAGCAAAAGGTATTAAATTTACACTTTTTATCTCTTGTTGTGTGGCGTAGAAAAATACACCATTTGTAACACGCTACAAAAGCTACTAGTTTGTGTGTGGCTCAATTCTATTGCGCAATTACATCCAGGGGATAATAAAAGCGTTGTTTTTTGCCTGCTTGTGGCTGGGACCAAAAATAAACCGTCTTTTTTTTCAACCACCGAAATATAATACATTTTTTCTTGTAGCATAATCACAAGCGAAGGGTATTAATTAAGCCTGTTTGTGCCTTTTACATTTAGTAAAAACACACATGCCAGTTGAAACGACACATACAAGTAAATTTTTTCCTGGCCATTTGTGGAGGCCGTCAATTTATATATCCAACGGGTTTACCCAAGCTTGTTTTACTGGTTCATTGGGAGTCCAAAAACAGGGTGTAAATATTTAATTCATATACAGATAGCTCATCAAAACAAAGTGGTCTGGTAACATTTTTAGTACAAACAGTATGTCCCACCCCCCCAGACAGAGAGGTGGCAGCTTTCTGCAACTTGCGAGTGCAAGTGGCAAAACAAACATTTCTGAAAACGTGGCCCAGGTTGTCTCGCAGCACAGCAAGGGACGTCCCCCAGTCATCATGGGTCACTTCGGTGAGGCCAACCAACATGCCGCTGGTCCCATCTAACGGCCCCGTGTGTTTGTTCAGCAACCCCGAAGGGGTTCTTGATTTGGTTATTTGAAACTAGGTCATCCTCTTCCTCCCAGATGACATCTGAAGCAACCCCAGGGCCAAGAGTCGGTGGGAACCTCAGACACAACACTTAGTTTGGCCAATGCCCGGGAGCGGGTCAGCGGCCCTCGGGGGGGGGGGGGGGGGGGTGGGGGGGGGGTGGGGGGGGGGGGGGGGGGGGGGGGGGGGGGGGGGGGGGGGGGACCTGTCCTCACCCGCACTCTGTCCATCCAGTTTTTCCCTCAGCAGGGATGCTACTATTGGTCTGGGCTCCAGCGCCACTATTAGCGAGGAGTGAACAATTTGAAGGGGGCAGTCCAGCAGCCTACTTGCAGCGAAAATGGGGCCAATAATCCCCAGCTTTTCTTGCAGTAGGCGGCAAAGTATAGATTTGGGGAGAGTGGCCATGGGAGGTCCAATGGGGGTGAGGAGGTTCAGCCTCGCGCTTAACCAAGACCCGGTTATGAGGACAAGTAAAAGTGGACGAGAAACCCACAAATAGCTGATGATGTAGCCGACCGCACTTTGGGAGCCGGGTGAAAAGCAAGGGCTTCTCTACATCATCGTCAGGAGAAGAGGGCGTCACGCTTTTCTTGCCCGCTGTCCAGGCATCGCGCAGCCAGCAAGTGGGTTGTGTGCCGTGAGTCCAGCAGGGTAAAGCCAGCAGTGTGGAGGTCGGGAGCCATGCGGCCACGGGTAGAAAACCCCGCTTCGCAGTGTCAAGACAGTAAGCCGCAACAGGGTCTCAGCGAGGTCAGCGGCGTGGCAGTAAGTCACTCAGTGCGGAGCGTTTGGGCGGTAAAATCAGCTACTCGGCGGTGTGGCAGTTTCTGTTGCTAAAATGCCACCGTAGGGGAGCGAATATGGGTCTATTTAGAAAATCTGGTGGGCCAAAAGTGTGAAGCGTTGGCAGGGAGCTAACGTTTGGCCACAACCGGCCCTGCGTCAACACAAGCAATGAAGCGGTACACCACCGGTGGCCTGGGAGAAAACCGTGGCTCCAATGTGGTGGTCCCATCTGGCCGCTTGCAGCAGCATCAGCGTGGCCATTGCACGCATGGCCATTTTTCAGCCAGTCCAAGGCTCCACCACCCTCTGCAAGAAGGCAAGCTGTTTCTCTTTTGAACATCCTCCCCCGGGTCCAGATTGCCACCCCTGCTCCTCGCTACTCATGGCCCAGCAGTCGTTCAGAGAAGGCGATTTGTAAAGAAACAACAGTAAAGCGTCCAACCATCCCTAAGGTTTGCAGCAGCTGACCGTAGCTCCCTTCCCCCAAGTTGTTTGTACCTGGCATTCCCCCCTCCCTTTTTCCAAATGGTGGACTCTGCACCATTCCATAGGAACTAATGGCTTTGTGGTGCCGTGGCCGAGGATGGAAGTTCCCAAGCCGTAATTCCCTTTTTCCAAAAGGCAGTACCAGCACTTCCATAAATATGTTTAGAAACCGAAAGTGGTTCAGTCCCTTGAACCTTATCGTTTGTTTTCCAAAGGTACACGGCAGAAGCGCGGACGTCTGGGAGTGTAACTACGGTCAGGCCAGTTACATGTCCATTAACGGCCCACTGGGTGAGGAATGTGGCTTCTGCCCAGCAACACCAACAACTTGGACAGTATACGCCCTTTCCTTCCTCTCCCACCGTTTTTCAAACATGGCTTTGCTCCTGTCCCCAATGTCCGCCTCCTCCCCTCCCTCACGCACCACCACCATCATCCAGCCTACCCCACAAGTAACTGCTCCCATCATACACATGTGGGTATGGGCACAGCGGTGGTCCCACGAGTTCTACACTAGCCTTGCCTCGGCGAACGAAGTCACACAGGGAGGGAACTGCTCCCCGCGTCATGCAGCAAGAAAATCGATGTGTATTGGCTTTCTCCGCTGCCAACTGCAAATGCAGAACCATGGTGACGTGACAATGGGAGGAACATGGAGTCCGCGCCTGCAAACCGAGAGGGATGGTCCCATGCGCCCTGCAATGCGCCAAAACCGAGGTTCAATCTGGTTGTAAAAAGGTTCTGAAGGCCTCCACCGTCTTTCAGAACATTCTGAAAAATGGCCCAGGAAACTGTGCAACGCACTTTATCCATTCGTAAAAGGCCAGGAACACTCTCCCCGAGTTGCAGCGCAGAACGGCCCTCCCCCAATCACGCTTCTGATGATGCGATGTTATTTTCCAACCCGCTGGAATTTCCAGCCTGCACAAGTTGACCGACTGTATGAACAGAGAAAATGGCCATAACGATTTTTTGATGATACCAGGCAGACAGGAAGTAAATCCCCTGGTTGTAACTTTGATGTCAAGCTCCATGCGTGAACACCTGCCGTTTGTGAGGAGCCATTCGAGGGAGGCCACGTTATTTGTCCCAGTCCCCAGGACTAACGGGATGGAATAACGTCATTCCACTGCTTCATGTCCTGTGGAACAATGCCTGTGAAAAAATCCTGTCTGGGCAGGGCGACGCTGGAAGATTTGGCGACCTAACATCTCGTGGCCACAATAAAAGTCCGGTGGGGACTGAAATGGAGGGAGGAAGGAGATGAGGACATTGGAGAGAAGCATTGTCTGGTGAAAATGATTATTATTTCTACCCAGGGACAAGAGAGGAGAAGCATGAGCAGCTTGGGAGGTAGGTTGGATGGAGATTGAGGAAGACCGAGGCAGATGACTCCCAAAGCACCCGTGGCAAAGTATACAGTGAGAAAATGTGGATATGCAGGGAGCGCCCTCGAAAGTCCACTTGTGCAGATGTCCCGCAGCATTCTTATTTTGCCTGGGGCAAGTGACACGCTGAATAGTCCCAGCATCCGGCAGAAGGGATGATCTTATGGCTCTCCACCCATTGACCCATCGCTACCGGTCCCCAAAATGGAGCCTTTTTTTTCCCAGCTTTATATGAGAGGGAAACAACTCAAATACTATATGTAAAATCCTCCGTAATCAGTTTGGGGCCGCTGCCTATGTGCGGCATCGTTCCCGCTCCTCTTACAGGTTCTGACCTGGGGGGGGGTTGCCTCCAGCGCTCACTACTACCCCGCGGCTGGCTTGGGGAAGATGGAGTGGGGGTAAGGTCGCAAGTACCAGCTCCCATCAGCAGTAACCTAATCTGGAGTCCACTCAATGAGCAGCTTCCTTTCTCGCCGCCTAGTGAGGAGTGGCCAGTCACCAGGCAGCAGCAGCAAGGACATGAATCATTCCCTGTACCAACAGGTTGTGGCCTACTTGTGACATGCCACTCCCCTGCCTCCACCCCAGTTTAGAAAGATCCGCTGGACTACCTGGGGCAGCCAAACTGGAGATGTGTGGCCTGCAACATGGCCAGTTTTGGCTGTGGAGAAGCTGTCCTGCCGGCCCCAGTATTGTGGCAAAAATCAAGCGGGGTGTTTTCAGTGGCGGCGGGGGACATCGTTTACCCCAAGAGAACCCGGCGTTGTCCACGGGAAAATGTTTGAATAAAAGATAAACGACGTGACCCTTTGGATCCAAGATGAATTCAAGCGTGATCCGGCCAGGATTTTCCACACACCAATGCCTTAGGCCGTCCAGTACTGGTTTCCAAACTACCTGCCTCCAGCCACTATTACCTGATTTGCCGCCACCCGACCTGATGCACACATCTGCTGATAGTTTTCTCCCATCTGCTACCAACCGTCTTTACCAGGGACCTGTATATGCCACCCACCTCCAACACTCTGTCATTGTGGCCACCTCTATGTGCTCCTGCTGCTGCTGCTGTTATTTGTCTGTTTGCCCGTACATCCACACTGTGTCCCATTGTTTGCACTTCTGCGGCCTTGTAGCTGTTTTTGCCACCCCCAGAATGTTCCAATTGTGCCACTTCTCTGACCTCATGCTGTTGCTCCTGTTCATCAACCTCCCACTCCTCTGTCCAATTGTGCCACTGCTGACCTCATGCCCCTGCCCTGCCCGCCGTGACCTTCCCGCTCTCAGTCCCCATTGTGGGGCCGCTCCTGTGGCCCTAAATTACTTTTTTTTGCCACCTGCAAGAATGTCCAATTGTGCCACTCCTCTGACCTCATGCTGCGCTGTGGACTCCTGTCGTGCCCCGTCCACACTGTGGACCCATTTGTGGCCACTTGTGCTGACCTCCAATTGCTGCTGCCGTGGCTTGTGAGCCGTGGGCCCCGTCCACACTGTGGCCTACTCCTGTATTTGCCGACCTCCCCCAGAAATTGTCATGTGTGCCCACTGTCTACCTCCATGCTGCCTTGAATGGTGGCTGGCTGCCGTGCCCTCCACACTGTGTGTCCCAATTTGTGCCACTGTCCTGAACCTATGCCTGCTTGCTGTATGCTCCTGCCCGTGCCGCCTCCCACACTGTGTCATGTACCACTCTTTTGCCTTACTGCCGTTTTTTGGCCAGCCTCAGGAATTTGTCCATTGTGTGCCACTGCCCTGACCCTCATGCTTGCTTGCCCTGTGTGACCTCCATATCTTGTAGTCAATTGTGCCACCTCTGCGGCCTGGATACTGTTTTTGCACTTCCAGAAATAGTCCATTTGATGCCACGTCCTGACCTCATGCTGCTGTGTGCTGCCGCCGTCACCTCACACCCCTGTTCCACTAATGTTTGCCACCTGAAGCTCCAGTTTTTGTTTTTTTTCCCAGCTTTTTGGTCTGCCATGACTTTAATCAGGCTTCCGTTCCCTGCTTCAGTTTTTTGGTCCAGTTTTTGCCCCAATAAGTTGCCCAGGCCATATTATGAGTGAAGCGATATTCTAATAGTCGGCGGCAAAGTCCATGTGCGTGTCATAACTAAAACACATCATTGTAAATGAAGACCAACAAAGCTCCCTACTGCAAAATTTAAGCATGGCACAACGTTTCCCTACAGCACCCTGCAGGCTCTGGCAGCCTGGAAATATCTGTTTTTTGTTAACGTGAATTCGTGCCGAAGTAATCTGGACCGAAACGAAATTTTATTGACGAAAATTTCGGCGAAGTGAACCGAAACCGAATTTTTGAAATTCAGCCCATCTCTATTTTTGTAACACATAAAAACTAAAAATAAAATTTATATCATGTGGTAATTATTATACCCCGTATAGTAATGTCATGATGTCATTTATACCGCATGGTGAACACTGTAAAAATGAAACCCCAAAAACAATTGCAAAATTGCTGTTTCTTTTTTTGTTTTCACTTTTTTTTCTATTTTCATGCGTGGTCTCATCATAATTTTACTGGCCTGCAGAGTAAAATTAACATGTAATAAAAGACACAAATGAAAACAATCTCAGACAATCTTGCTATTTTTGTTCATGGTATGTCCCAAAAAAGAATAAACAGATTATCAAAAAGTCATAGGTTCCCTAAATGGATAAAAAATACAGCTCATCATGCAAAATAGGAGTTCTTAAAGAACTCAGCTGAAGGAAGAATTACAATTTTACAGCTAGAACATATCGACACAATTTTTAAAATTATGTTAATGTTCTTAATTAGTAGAACATACAAAACTGTATAAATTTGGTATTGTAATGATCCTACTGTCATGCAGAATAATGTTAACACATCATTAACATAAAAGGGTAACTCGGTGGTAGCAAAAAAGAAAAATAATTGTTATTTGAACTCTGCAGGCTCTATTGTGCCCTAGTTCTGGAGAACACTTGTGGGGTTATAATGATTACTACACCCTTCAATGATCTCCTTGCATGGAATAGTTTTTAAAATGAGGTCACTTTTTGAGGGGTTTATAAATATAACATGGTGCCCTAGAACCATTTCTGCACAGTCTGCACTACAAAAGCTATTTGGTGCTCTTTCCCTTTTAAGCCTTGCTTCGTGCTCAAGCAGCAGTTGACATTCTCATATGCGATATTTTGCGGGGTGCCAATGGTCTCCATGACAACCCAGAAGCCTAACAAAGGCTCTAGGTTGTCTGTGATGTCACCACGCCTAGCCTTGCCCGATGTCACTTGGGCTTTGGTGATTGACAGTTAATAATACAGTGCAGTTCAATCATGTACTGCACTATATTATGGCAGTGATATGACAATCTCTAAGTCTAGTCTCTTGTGGTGACAAGTAGTGTTGAGCGATTTTTATCGACAAAGTTGAAATCGGCAAGGTTTTTTATGGTGATCAAAAATTTCCAGATCATGCGAAAATTTAAAAAGGTTAAAATCTGTGCATCATCTATTAAGATCGCCCCTTTTTTTCGGCGCTTCCTGTAATTTTGGATGGCCAGCAAATGAGTTTACAGAATAGAGCCAGGTGAGATGTGTGTGCGACGTCATGACTGGGATGTGTTTTGGTTGCGATTGGCTGGAAAAATCACATGACCCGTTTTACATAGAACAGCGTTTTCCTGTTTCAGCCTCAGTGTCTCTCGGGCGCCCTCATAGGGATAGGAACCTCGCTCTGCCTGTGGCCAAACAGCTCAGCGAAATTAGCCCTATTTCTGCACATAGAAACCTCTACTTTTAGCTGTGATCCTTCCAATTTAGTTAGATTAGAGATTTGAACATTTTTTTGTATTAGCTAGAGAATTTTAAAGCACATCTACCGCTGAAAAATTCACGGCGTGGGAGGGGGGGGGCCCCCCGCGGGCGAACACAGACAAGCTCTATCTATAAAGAACACTGGATAAAGTTCACCAAGATTTAAGTGTAGACATTGTAGTGGAATATCTTTATTATTAACAGTTTGCTATTGAAATATTTCCTGGATATTGGGCACCTGAACTTATATTGGATAAACATCATTTCTAGTAACTGCAGGTCTCTTTGTTAGCTGAAAAAACTCCATTTTTTATTATCAGTATACATTTCAATAGGTGTTAAATTTTTAAACCCATTACACCTGTGACTGTTGATATATCCACCTTGCACTTAAATTACAAACCAGCAATCTTGTAGTCAGCACAGGTTTTTTGTTGCCAAAAATACCGTGTATCGTACGAAAACATCACAGTTACGTGTTTTTTTGACTTTTTCACACCCAGCACTGTTCATTGACGCAGCATCTACGTAAAATCTTAAAAAAAGCAATTCTATATTACACACATGTTTATTTAAAGGTTCAAAAAATACCGTTTATTATATCAAAACATTTCATTTTCGTGTTTTTTTGACTTTTGCGCACCCAGCACTGTTCATTGATGCAGCAACTACGTAAATCTTAAAACAGCAATTCTATATTCACCCAGGTGAATTGAAAGGTGCAAAAAATACCGTTTATTATATAAAAAACATAACAGTTTACTGTTTTTTGAAATTTTGCGCACCCAGCACTGTTCATTGACGCAGCAATCTACGTAAATCTAAAACAGCAATTCTATCACCACAGGTGAATTGAAAGGTGCAAAAAATACCGTTTATTATATCAAAACATAACACGTACGTGTTTTTTGCCTTTTGCGCACCCAGCACTGTTCATTTACGCAGCATCTACGAAATCTTAAAACAGCAAAATTTTATATTCCCCCACAGGTGAATTGAAAGGTGCAAAAAAATACCGTTTATTTTACCAAAACAATAACAGATACTGTTTTTGGACTTTTGGCCCAGTCCAATTTGTTGATAGACACCTTGCAGTTAAATTTGAATCCAGCAATTTTGTTTTGATTAGAGGGGTTTGAAAATAGCTGTGATTTGCCGTCTTTTAATAAGAGACTTTCCAAAACATTCCATACCTTCTCAAATTTTTATATTTCTGAACATGGAGCGAAATGCAGGTGGTAAGCGAGCAAAGATTGGGGTAGACATGGGGGTAGAGGGACGAGAGAAGGTGCTCCTTCCAGTGCTGGCGACAACACGCATGCCAGCGGATCGTCAGTTGCAGGACCGTCAGGCCTGTTATTGCTGGTCAGGGGCCCCCTGAATCTCAGTAACGAACAGCGTCGCCAATCTTTCCTTCAGTTGGGATAATGCAAACTGCATCCAGCATCTTACCTCCTCGTCCTCCCATTTACGGCCACAAATGTCGTCAAACAGCATCATCACATCCGTCCAACATGAAAACACCCAAATGTCAACTCGTGTACCCACCACTGTGGATAATCCAATTTATGAAGACCTCTTTGGTGTCAAAAAGGGGTTGGGGTCAGAAGGCATGTTAAAAGATAAAGAGGATGATTTAGTCTGCTCTGACGCCCAGTTACTGATGCCATCAAGGAGATGAAGGAAGCCGGTGTTAAGTTGGTCTTTCAAGGGGACCTTCAGGTATAATTGGATGGTTGCCAGATTTGGTTTGGTGACCCGGGTCGCGATGCAAAAGACAGAAGGCAGAGTGTTATGAGACCAACTGCAAAATTAATTCGTTAACGCATCCTGGATGTATACCCCAGTCATAGG
>JAODAL010064938.1:0-18460 GCA_025379985.1 Phyllomedusa bahiana
AAATTGCTTTTTTTGCCAAATTTTTATTCACAACAAATTGCATTAAAAAACAGCTATTTCCGGCTCAAGAGTTTTGTATGGTATTGTAGAACATATGCCTTTCAGGAATATCATAAAGCGGTTTGGTATTAAAAATGTTGTTTTTTAGTATAACGCAATGACGGGGCCCGCTCTTAGAAAGCTTCACACTTCACTTATCTGGCATTAAACGGGGTCAAAACTGACCAAATAACGAAGTGGGAACGCAGCCTAAAAGGAATGTCAGCGCCAGGGGAAAAAGAACTGACCCGAAAGGGCTAAAACCCACTATAGCGTCAATAACACACTCCTTTTACACCTCATCAGATGTTTCCACAGATTATGAGAAACCTTTCTTTTAAAAACACGGAACAGTAGAGCCCCCACCCCTGAAAGATGGAGAGGGTGTCGGCAGAAAATTTTGCGTTGACACACGATCATTATCCCTTTTTCCTTTGTTCTGTCATGCCGCTTTCAATCTTTTCAATAACCCTTAATATTTCTAAAGCCAAAAAAGAAACAGGAGTTGATCCAAAACAATATGACAAGTAATGGAATTTTTTGAAATGTATTCTGTGTTTTGTACCACTCCTGTTTTTGGGCACATAATCATCAAAAAAACCTGATGCAAAAAAAGGACCATTCATACTGGCCTTTTAACGGCTTCTCCGAAGACACTACTTTTGTTTTTTTTCCCTTTTCTTTCCCCTTCGACAGTTTAAAAGAAGGGAAAACCAAACTTTTTTTGGCAATGTCATAGAGTTGTGAGGGTGGAAACATATTAGGAAACCCCAGGGGGTTGAGTGAGAAGGGTCAGTTGGCGCATATAAGTAGGCCAAGAGTGCAAAAATTGACAATTGTGGAGGTGGCGGCAACATAATTAGGCCACAGGGCCCACAAGACAATTGTGGGGGTGGGGCTGTCAGGGTCCATGCCACGTTCCTTCCTTACGCTGCGGCCTTTTCACAACGGGGGATACAGTGGAATCCAAGGGCTTGGCGGGCTTGGGCACACGAAGGCGATGCAACGGAACAGGAGCAGCAAGATGAAACGACCAGCAAGGTCAGAAAAGCACAGTTGACGAAAACGTGGGTTCAGAGTTAGCAGGGAAAAACCGAAATTTTTTAGGAATAACAATAAAGCAAGTTCCGGGCTAGGGGACTGCACGGCCCAGGAGCTTAACACAAACTAAACAGGAGATCAGGCTTGAGGAGTTTTTAATGCTGGCAACAGGAAACGGGAAACAAGAGGACCCACTAGACACGATCCACCTCTTGATGAGGGCAAACTTAAGGGCAAACCAAAACAATTCCCAAAGGGTATGGCGGAATTCCTGACATTACCCCACCTAAACACGGCCTCTGGACATACCTGACTCGGGCTTTCCGGGATGTCTTTGATGAAATTTCTTATCGTCGGGACATTGTGTTACTCACTGGTTCCCACGAATTCCTTGGGGGCCCATAACCTGCCACTTAATGGGGTATTGTAGCGGGTTTCGAAAATTCTCGAGTCCAGGATTTGCTCCACAACAAACTGTTCTTCCCCATCAATTTCTACTGCACCCGAGGGGGAGAAACACTCCGGGAAAAGGGATTGGGCACGGCGGGTTTTAGCAGAGACACATAAACACAGGATGGATCTTCTGTGGTGGGAGTTTGAGCCAACAGCTACGGGGACTATATTCTATAAACTTATAGGGGGCCCGAAAAACTTCTGCCCAGTTTTGGTGAAGGGACCTAAGTTTAAAATTTCTGGTGGAAAACCCCATACTTTTACTCCCATTTTAAAAATTGGGCAGGCCTACATTTTACTGCCACTTCTTGAATTTTTTTTGACCCCTCTCTAGTGTTTCCTTTATAGCTGTAAATTTTGCGTAAAGCAGAGACCCTTTCCCAGCACGGGGAAGTAAAACAGCAGGGAATTTGGGGAAAAAAATTTGGATATACCCCAAATTTGCAAAGAAAGGACCCCTGTTGGGTGAAGCTTTTTTGGAATTATTGTACAAAATTTCCCGGGCCAAGGGAAGCAGATAAACCCCAGTCATTTTGTAGGGAAAAATAAGCACGCGGGACTTTCCAGGGTCTGATTTTTGCTTCATCTTCCGTTAGTTTTGTGGTGAAAGGCGGGTTGATAGATTAATATCAATGTTAAGTGCAGAAAAAAAACTCCGCCAAAATTTGGGATGAAACTGCACCCCACGTCCGAGACAACTTCATCCGGGGAACCCCTGAAGACAACACATTTTAACTATGAGGTCAGCTTTTTCCTTGGCAGGGTAGACCGTACATGTATGAAATTTTCAGCCTTGGGTGATCGGTAAACAACCAAGAAGGTTTTTCTCCCCTGAAGGTAGTAGACTAGATAAAGTCCATGGATATAGAACCCCGGGCGAGGGGGGAACCGGCAAATGGTTGTAACAAACCTTTGGTGAAGAACTGGAGTTTTCATCTCGCACAAGTCCATATGTCACAACTTCTTTACACCCTTTTAAGAATTGGCCCCCAAAAAGAATCGGGAAAAAAAATTTTTCCTGCGGGGTTTTTCTAAACCCCTTTGGACCAGCAATCTCGAATCATGCAGCCTCAGACTTATCTTAGGGTTTCGGGTATGTATAGCTGCTCCCCCTGGGCCCACATCTTGTTTTTAGCCCCAAACGCATCATCGGGGGGTCGGGATAGTAAGGTTCATGTCATAGCCTCTTTTATCTTTTAAGCAAGTCTTTATTATGGATTCCCCAACAACTTTAGACTCAAAACGATTTCTTAGGCGTAATAGTGGGAGTGGAATCACGGAGAACATTCTGATGAGAAATCCGCTTTTGCATTACGGGATCCGGGCCCTGTACGGTTTACAAAGTTGATTGATTAGGAAAAACTCAGCGATTTGGCAGGAGATAACACTTGGCTGATCAATGAATTCCAGTTAGGGTGACATGGTACAATTATTTGCTTGGGGTTTTCCCTGAAATAAAGTCTCCTTCTTTAAAAAAGCGCCGATACTAACTTTTCTTTTTTTCCCCCAATCATAATTCTCTCACGGGTGATAAACGCGGGAGAAAAAACGCACAAGATTAATAAACTTTTGTCTCCCTCCTTTGAACACATAGCCCCTACAGCACAGTTGAAGCTCCATCCAAAAAGAAGGCGATTCGGGGTCAGGATGAACAAACACCGGGGCTTAAAGTGAACTTGGCCTTAAGAAGGAAGGATTCTTTTGCTGAGGAGACCAGCAAAAGCATTTCCTTCTTATCAACTGTGGTTTGGAGAGATTATTTCTGAGAAACTTATGAACGTCTTTTAAAGTTGGCGAAACCTATAAAACGTTGGACATTTTTTATGTTTCTGGGGACCCCAGTCTATTTTTGCTTTAATCTTGCAGAGTCCATTTGTAGACCATGAGGAAATTATTACCAAGGAATTGGATCTCGGTCTGATAAATTCACTTTTTTCTTTTTCTTAATGTAAAGTTGGTTCCTCTTAGCCGCTCCAAAAAAATTTCACGTGTCCTGGGGTTCTTCCTTTGAGTTGGAGAAAAACAGGAATCATCCCGATATTGACATGAATTGATCCAAGGTCCTGAAGAAAAGTCATTGGGCGATTTTGAAAAGTGGGCAGGACATTACAAAGGCCCAAAAGGCACACCAATTTCAAAAATTTCCATAACGTACCCAAAAGGGGAGTTTTTCCCCCTTCATCTCCCGATCTAATTCGGCCAATTTTTAGGCCCTCGTAATCTAATTTGGAAAAAATCTTCGCATTCGCACTCTCTCCAGTAGCTAAGGATCAGGGTAAGAATAACGTTTTGATGGTAATTTTGTTAATCTCTGTATCAATGAAGGGCCCCTTTAAGGAACCGCCTTCTTCAACAAAGAAAATGGGAGCCCCCCTGGTGAGGGGAAAATGGCGGGTGAATCCCTTTGGGGCCCGATTTCTTTTATTAGTCCTTAAGGGGTTTTTTTCAGGACCTCCAAGGGGTAGATTTTTCCCAAAAGGTATAGGGCACCGGAAGCAAGTCTGGGCAATCATAGGGTCGGTGGGGGGGAGCTTGGCTCATTCTTTTGTGCAAACGTCCGCAAATTTCCCGATTCCGAGGGGAGCTCAATTTTATTTTCTTGAGCGGGGCTTCGGACCTTGTTCAAAAGACTGAAAGGGGAAAGGGGATCCTCCGCTGGGAAGTTATCTCCTTTGGTTTCCCATTGATACGGTTTCTGTGCTTTTACCAGGTAGGCCTAGGATGACAGGGGAAGTGGGTGAAGGAAACAATAGGAAAGACAGGACTTTTTACGATGAGGGATTCATAATGACTCAAGGGGTTTTTGTCCTTGGTCCCCCTGGCCCGATTCAGTGGGGAAACCAACATGTTTCCATTACCAATTTTAGGGTTTTTTCTGAAATTTTAACCCCGTGCTTCTACAAAAGACAGGTCCAGAAATTTTCCCCTTGCCCCCCATCTACCCAAAGCTGAGGTAGATACCCATTAGAGTTAACCCGGAACTTGATGGAAGAAAAAATGAAGTCTTTTTTTCTTTTTTAATATGAGGTCCCCCGATGAGATGGAATGGATAATTGTTTTTCAGCTAATCTGTTTCTGAACAATTGTTCTTCATCTGAGCTGTCGGGTCCATAAGGGTGCCCCCACTCCTGGACTCTTGGGGAGTTGATAAGGAAGTGGTCAGACTTTCCACAATAAAGCAAAGACTTTTTCCCGGGGCCGGTGCCCCTCTTTCGAGCCTCACTTTTCATGGAATCCATTTCATAGGGGCCCAAATTCCCGGCTCTCTGCGGACTTCCCTTGGGGTTCCTTAGGAAAGCTGGGAGGGGCTGGCAGGGACTGCTTTTTTATAAAAAAATTTAGAGTAGCCCCCCTCTCCGCGTCGTTAGCCCCGTCGGTACGATTCGATGCAATGATTAATGAAAACATCCCAAAACCCGAAGGGGCCTCCAACCCCTGCAAGTTCATCTTTTACTGCCTGCGAATCCTTTCCAAAAAAAAAGACAATTTTGCTGCGTCATTCCAAGTTTGTGTCGACTGCCCACCTCTTGAACTCCCTGGGATACCGCAACGGGGGGTTTGCCCCCGGCGCAAGGAAAATTTTTGAGCTTCAGCAGTAGCACCCGATTGGATCGCAAAAAAATCTGACTCAAAGGGGTCGATGAACTCCTCCAGTGATTCACCGGGCTCTTGATTTCAATTAAAGGGCAGCCCAGGCAATGGCTTTGGGGGCGTCAGCAGCATAAAAAAACACAGACCTTTGATTGCTGTAGGAAATTGCGCAGGGTTCGCGTCGAAAATACCTACATGATGAGGAAACCCCCCAATTTGTCCGATCTCCGCCGAATCTAAGGGTGGCAACTTCGGGGTCTAACACCAAAGTGGGTGGTCCGAAAGGGTTTTCTCTCCAGGGGATATCCGTCCGGAAAGCTGCCAGTTTCGCGTAGAACCTGGATCCTTGTCCATACACTTGGGAATTAGGGCCATCTGCCTTCAAACGCACATTTTTGTTTTTCAATCTTCATCTCCCGGGGGCATGTTTCCATAGCAGTTTTTAAGCTGTTTGAAGCGAGCTTTCCCACTACCCCCAGCGGGCTCCATTTTGTGGGGGTTAGTATCCTGTCACGATACTAGGGATACAGCTGGAATCCAATGGGTTACTGGGTTTGGGGCCCGCAAGGCAGATCAACGGAACAGAGGCAGCAGAATTTTAAAGGATCCAGGGGAAGGGAGGAAAAAACACAGTTGAGCGTACGTAGGTAACAGATTACAGGGGGAAACCGCAAGGGGAGAACTAACAATGAAAGCAATTCCAGGCTAAAAGGCTGCACAGCAGGAGCTTTTTAAAACAATACTCAAGAAATGGGGAACACTTGAGGATTTTTATTGCTGGCAAAGGAAACAGGAAAAAAATGGCACCCAGCTGAGACACGATCCACCATCTTTTACTGAGGGCAAACTTTAAGGGAAACACGTAAACAATTCCAAGGTAAAGGCAGGGGAAATTCCCGACACGGCCCTCTGCTGCGAACCGCAGTCTACCAAAAGTTTCCCATCAAGATCTTTTCCTGTTCGTGCATGTGTCGCCCTGTAGCCGCTGCTTACCCCCTGTGATTGCTGTGCGGCTTTCTCTTGCGGCCATACTGCTCCTCCATTTGGTGCTGCCCAAATTTCCCTTTTTATAAAGGGCGCCCAAATCTTCCCTTTCCTTTTTTCCCCAAATGTGCAGCGGGGGTTTGGGGTTACTCTGCCAATCCCCTTCTACCTGTGGGTTTATAAGCCTGCTCTCCCACACTCCCTGCCTAATCCTTTTGTTGTGTTATGTTGGTCTTATTTTATCCTTTTCTGTGGGGGTTTCGATCTTGTTTGTTAGCATTCCGGGTGGGGCCATGGGGTCCTTTGTGTCTGTGTTTTTGTGAGTTTCCTTGCCCTTGTTCCTGCCCGGTTCCGGGCCCGGGGTCATGTTTGGGTTTCTTGCCCAGTTTAGCTTAAATCTCTGCTTATGTTTTTTTGGGGCCCTTTCATCTGTCTTTATTGTTTCCTTTCCCTTTTTGCTTTCCTCCTTTTTTAGCACTTTTTTGTCCGTCTTTTTTTGACCTGCACATATCCAATCTGGTCTCTTTGTCTCTGTTTCCATTCGTTGTCCTACATTGCACTTCGGGCCCTTTCTGGTCACTCCACGCTGGGGACCGTCTGGGATGGCGCCTGGGGCTTTTGGGGGCAGTCAATTTTAACCATCAAAGGCTCTGTAAATCCCTTTTCCCGATGGCCACTTGGTTTTATCCCCCCTCAGACAACCCGGCAGTGGTCAGTGGGTCCATACCCCTTTTCCCCCGCCACCCCCGTTACAGTAGAACAGCCAGGACTCCGCTGACTTTTTGCCCTCTTTTTTTTTTTGGGTTCATGTGCGGCTTGTTTCTGGCTGTCTTTTTATTGGTGGAGTGTTTTTTTTTTTTTTTTGGCGGGTTTTTTTTGGGTGTTTTGGAGCTTTGGCCACTACCCGGCTTCTGACCCCGGGCTTACGGTCCCCCCCTGAGCCTTCTGAGTCCCCGTGGCTTACTCCCCCCCTAGCCTTCGAGTCCCCGTGGCTTACGTTTCCCCCCTAGCCTTCGAGTCCCGGGGCTTTCGTCCGGGGCCCTACCCTTCTATCCCCGGGCTTACGCCCCCCCCTGGCCTTCTGAGCCCCCCGTGGTTACGGTCCCCCCCTACCTTCTGAGCCCCCGGGGGCTTACGTTCCCACCCCCGACTTCTGAGTCCCCTGGCTTAGGCCCGCCCTGAGCCTCTATCCCCGGGGCTTACGGCCCCCCCTGACCTTCGGGTTTTCCCCCCCCATTTGCCTAGGGGCCCCCCGTTTGTTCCCCTGTGCACCTCCTTTTCCCCAGTATTCCCCCGTACGGGCTGTGCACCCCTGTATTTGGGTTTTGGGGTTCCCCCGGATTGTTTGGGTCCCCAGACCTAGGGGGAATTTCCATTTTGTGGTTTGGTGCCTTATCTTCTATTTATTTTTTCCGTTACCTTTTTGCTTATCCCCTGTTTGGCATCTTTTTTTGTCTGTCTTTTTTTGTACCCACATAATATATCGGGTTCTCTTTGTTCTTTTTCCATTCTTTTTTGGGCCTAGCATTGCACTTCGGGCCTGTCTGGCAGCGCCACTGCGGGGATGCTCTGGAATGGCGCTGTGGCTTTTGGGGGTCATAAAACCTTTACCACCAAAGGCCCTGTGAAGATACCTTCCCCCGATGGCCACTTGGTTACCCCCTCAGAGCAAGCCCGGCAGTGGGTCCGGGGTCCACTACCCCTTTTTTCCCCCCCGCTCACGGGAAACCGTTACAGCGGCAACATGAGTAGACCACAGAGGGGCCAATGACATATGGGGGAGGGGGGCAACATGATACAACAGAGTGGCACAATGACAGATTGTGGGTTTGTGGTAACATAATAGGCCACAGAGGGCACAATGAAAAATTGGGGAGGAGGCGGCAACATAAGTGGGGCCACAGAGGGGGCACAATGACAGTTTTGGGAGGTGGGGGGCAACATGATGGGCCACAGAAAGCACAATTAACCCAGTGTGGAGGTGGCAGCAGCAACAGCACACAGATCAGCCAGGAGTGCACAATGACATAACTGTGAGGTGGCGGCAGCTGACATAATGAGGAGGGCGGGCCAGCAGCATAAACCCGGGGATGACATGGGACTAGCCGGAGGTGACACGAAAGCATGAAGAGACCAAAAGGGTGAGGGGGCAAAAGCTAAAAAGGGGCCATAATGGCCCAGTAAG
The DNA here is from genome assembly GCA_025379985.1 of Phyllomedusa bahiana. Lineage (NCBI taxonomy): Eukaryota > Metazoa > Chordata > Amphibia > Anura > Hylidae > Phyllomedusa > Phyllomedusa bahiana. The sequence goes on from JAODAL010064938.1 coordinate 8,294, forward strand.
AGTGGGGAGGGGGGTTGGCAATACCTTTTCCTTTAAAGATGGGGGTGGTAAAGGGAACGCGGCAGCAGATTGTGGCATCAGGGCGGGGGCACATCAAAATAGTACCAAAAAAGGCGGGAGCCAAAAAAAATCCAACTCATTTTTAAAAAGTTTGGGTAGGCGGCAGCTGATTAATCTGAGCATCAGGCTTTGGGTGTGGAAACCCTGGATCCAGCCCGTTTCCCTTTTTAAAAAGGGTCTAACCCACATTTTGGGGGACAAGCAGTTCCCTTGGGGTAACTAGGGCCCCCGCCGCCCCTGAAAACCCGCTCTATGCCACACTACTGCCGGGGCAGAAGCTTCTCCAGTGCAAACTCGGCAAGTTCAGCCCAAATCCTTTTGGCTGCCCAGGTCCAGCGGATTCAATGGGGGGTTTGGCAGGTGTTGTACAAGTAGGCCCCCACCACCTGCGGGTTCAGGGTCTGCTAAAAGTGCTGCTGGGGGGAGTACCTCCTCATTGGGGCGGGGAAGAAAGCTGCTCATTAACGACCCAGACTCAGGTTGCTGTTGTGGACTGGACGCTCCTACCCTCCCCACCCCCCACAAAAAGCCGTGGCCGTGGACTGACCGGGGAACCCCCCCAGTCAAACCTGCGAGGGATGTGATGGCCAGATAGGCCGGCCAACTACTACATAGAATGCTCTAAAGAAATTGATTTTGCCCTCCCTCCCCACTAAAAAAAAAGGCCCCCCATTTTGGCCCGTAGAAAGGTCCAAGAGGGGAAAACCAAAGCATCCCACTGCCAAAATGAGACTATTGGGCGTCAACCCAGGCAAATCCATGCAGTGGGCCACCCCAAGGCTCTGAGGGACTCTCTTCCCATCCCCTGTAAACTGCCACGTTGTGCCGGGGTCATCTGCCTAATCTTCCTCTCCCCCTACCTACTCCCGCTTCTCCCCCCTGTCACCGGGTAAAAAAAGCACACATTTTGCCAGACATTATTTGTCTCTAATGCCCCCTCCTCCCCCCCCCCATCCTCCAGTTCAGCCCCCACCAGCCTCATGTGGCCGTGAATCGCCACATTCCATCCCCTTACCAGACAGATTTGCAGCATCTGAACATGGAATGAGTTGTTCACCCTATCCTGGTGACTGACAATTAATTGGCCTCCTCAAAGGGCCTAGCAAACGGCAGGTGTCACGCATAGCCCACTGGCTGAACCCAAAATTTTACACGGGGGAAGTTTCCTTCCGCTTGGATCATCAAAATATTAAAATTGCCTTTCTCTTTCATAGAGCGTCCAACATAGGGGGTTGGAATTCCAACGGGGGGAAACGTCGATTTCACCCTATGTTAGGGGAGGCCGTTCTGGTGCTTGGGGGTTAGGAAGGGGCTGAAGTCATGCAAAGTTTCCGCCTTTTTTTAGAATGTCTTGCAAGAGTAAAACTGAGGAACTGTTTGACAACCAGATTAAACCGTCGTTTTTCAGGGCGCAGGCCCCTCCTAACGCAGCACAGACACCATTTTTCTTCCAATTTGTCTGTCCCCAGGGTTCTGATTTTCATTTGCACAAAAAAAGCCGGGAATCGATTTCGTTTTTCATGACTCGGACGGTTCCTCCCCTGTGGACTTTGTGTGCCCAGGCAAACCGGGTGTAAAACGCGTGACACCGCCTTCCCCTGCACTTTGGGGAAATCTGGGGGACCCCCCCAGTGGAGGTGAGGGGTGTAGGGGGAAAAAAGGCAACATTGGCGCAGGACAGCATTTTGAAAATGGGGAGGCAAAGTGGCGTCTCCTGTCCAAGTTGCGGTGTGGCTGGCGGGAAGCACATTCACCCAGGGGGCCTAAAGGACATGTACTGTCCATAACCCTATTTACAGCTCCACACTCCCCGCTGCTGGCACTTTGGAAGACACCGACACTCAAGGCTGGCCCAATTTCTCTCTACATTTTTTTGTGCATGCTATATTTCCCTTTTTTTCGAAAAGAAATGATGGCTTGGGACCCCTCCACCCGGCTGGGCAAAAAAGCCACATTCCTGAATGGTGCAGAGTCCACTACTTGAAAAGGGAGGGACTGCAGTACCACCAACTTTGACAAGAGCATGGTCAGCTCCTGCGCCGTAGGATGGCTGGACACATACTGCTTTCTCTTGGGAATCGCCTCGGTGAACGACTGCTGGCGTGATGAATGGCGAGGAGCATCTGGACAGGTAGATGATGGGAAAGACAGACAGCTCCCTTCAGCAGAGGTGGTGAAACCCTTTGACTCCTGAAATGGGATGCTGCCACTGGGGCGCTGCTGTTGCGCACGGGATGGACCACCACAAATGAACACTTTTCCCCCGGGCCACTGGAGGTGAAACTGCAATGTGACCAGGGCCAGGTGCCATATTAGTTTCCCTGGTCACGCTTCATTTTCTCCCCCAAAATTTTCTACATATCCCATTTTCCCTTCTCCGGTGTCTTGGCAAAAAACGCCACAACACTAATAGGGGATTTTACCAGCAAGCTCCCCCCACTGACGACGCTACCACACTGCCTCCTGAGCCCTTTTCACGCTACTTTTTTGGGCCCGAAAGGGGTTGCGAACGGGTGGGCTACCCCGTGGCCGTTTGCTCCCACCTCACACTGTGCCACCCCGCTGACCCCGGCCACACTACCGACTTGCTGGCTGCGCCCCCTGCCCGACCACAAGCGCCACCCCCTTCTCCTATATATGATGATGATGAGCCCTTGCTTCACCTGGGTTCCAATAGGGGTCGGCTACATCATCACGATTAGTGTTTGCTCTCCTCCTCAACGGGCCCCATTGTACAACCTGATCACTCACATCATAACCTTTCCCTCCACCTCCAAACTCACTACTTCCCACCTGCTGCAAGAAGCAGCGGATGTCCCTCACCTCTTTGCTTACCAGTAGCTCTCAGTCCTCAAAAAGTTTTCTTCGCTTTTTAGAGTCCACAGCACATAGTAGTTCTCTGGCTGAGGGAAAATTTAATTGGGGCAGAGGGGGTTGAGGGCAGGGGAGGGCCCCCCGACCTGCTCCCAGGCCAGCCAACTAAGGGGTTGTTCTGATGAACCCCTTTAAATCTTGGGTGGGTTGTGAGATGTCTCTGGGAGGAAGTGGAGACTTTTCAACCATTTAAGAACCTTGGGTTGGGGGTCAACACACGGGCCCCTAATGAAACTGGGAGCTTGGCCTCCCCCGAGTCACCCCTGCGCGACGTCCCCTTTAAAAGCGCAACCTGTGTGGGTTTCCCGGAAAATTTGTGCCCAGCACTCCCCCTGAAAGGCCTCCATATCTCTGCTGACATATTTTTTGATAAAAAAAATTTCAATAAAACAAACTCTGTTTTTAAATTTTAAAAAACCAAAAAAGAATTCTCTTTTCGCTCACCACTCCTGAAGCATTCACGACTCGTAGAAAAATACTGGGGTAGTCCTTGCCAGAGCACGGAGACACCCAAGGGTTGCTGGGGGTGGAACTAACAAATTTCAAAAAATAGGTGATGATTGCCAGCTCCGAAAAAAAATACTCAGTTTTTTTCAATCCAAATTAAAAAAAAACAAAAACCACATGTGCAAAGGGGATCCGTCATGACGACACATTTCGGGCGTACTGTGCCCTTAACGAATATGGCAATTTCATTTAAAACCTATAATAAATAAAACCATTGACCAATCAAAATATCTCTACCTTATCACATGATCATTGTCAGTAAAACGCACACAAAAAATATGCGAACAAAAGAAAAAACCCACATAAACTATATTATCTACAATCTAATCCAAAAATCTAAATTTAATAATAAAAAAATCATTTCTAAAGTTTGAGGCCAAAAAAGGGGCTTTTGTATTTTAATTTAAAAAAACAATGCCCTCTGACGCAACAAACTTTTGTTTAAATCCCTCCCCCGACCTATTTAAAACCGCTCGATCCCCAAAGAAAAGGGAAAAAGCTTTCACTCCATTGTGATTGAAAAAAGCTTACATGCCCTACAACCCACTTGATGCGGGTTTTTTATATGCAAAAAGTTCATAAATACATCCTTAAGCTTCTTTTTAGTAAGCCAAATAGGATAAATGGCATAATGAACACTGAATAATATACACTACCGAACTTGTATCACAATTTATAAAGTCCTTGATCTCATAAATTTCACTGGTCGTACTAGAATTAAATGTAGTGACTTTTTTGTGTAAATACACATGTTGCATCGAGTACCCCCACACCTGAAATTACCTTTTACACTTAACTGAGAATTGCTAAATACCTCAGTGAATAAACTCGGAGATAAAAATGAGGCTAATGACTTACCCTGTTTAGAGACGCAACACACCCCATTTTGAAGAATTTTAAACTATGTTTAATGTAGATATGTGTATGTGATAAATACACACTCTCATTTCAAAAATAGTTCACCACAATAAGTGAAAAAATAACTGTTTGGCACAGAGAGCAATACCCAAAATAAAAAACCTATTCAGAAAAAATGACACAGACACTGGTAGTTGAAAGGTATTTCATCCCCGTAACTAAAAAAAAAAGAAAATTTGGGACGAGGCAATCTAGTGCTTCTCAGAGAGATCCTTGGCTTAAGAGACACATGGCAAGTGGGGAAGTAAAAAAGGCTGCCATTTTTATGGCTTACATCACAGAACGGCAGCTGCTGATTGGTCATGTCGCAGAGGGCATTCCTTTCTTTTTCCATAGTTCTTTGCCCCATTCATGCAATTGCTCCGGCCATTTTAGATACGTTACCCACAAATTTTTTGCTTCATTTTTGAATCAAATTTTTTCCTGAAATTCGAAAAAAAAAAGAATTCCCTTTATCAGATTCATTCGTGCATCCCTATTTTAACCAACACTTCTCCCCCTTTTTTCTCACCCCTACACCCAATAGATTGTAAGCTCTTGGGACAAGGCCCTCAAAACCTTTTGGTTTTTGATTTTAAAAGTACTTTTTTTTTAAATTAATATTTGGTTTGTCTAACTTATAAAACCCCAAATTGAAAAATGCTGTGGAATATGTTGGCGCCAAAAAAAAAGATTAGGATTATGCCAATTAAATATTTTGTGTGAAGGATAGCGGGGCAAAAGTTTTCTACTTTTTATGATAATTTTTTATTTTTATTCTAATTATGTAAACAAAGGGGAAAAAAAAGGGAACCATGGTTTTATGCAAAAAATTTCTTATTTTTTTTCCCCTTTTACAAGGTACCGTGAAAAAGGGCCATAAAGCAGAGCCCGAAACCGTTGGATTTAACTTTTTTTTTGTATCTTACCACTTTGTAACAAGGAAAAAATAACACCTTTTTTGCATGCTACCGCTGGATTTTCCCTTTTGCCTTTTGTTTTTCAAGGTTTTGGGGGCTCAATGCCGGGGGGGACTTAGACCACGGAGCAAGGGGAAACCCCGTACTGAGTTAACAGGTTTTCGGGGGACATATTGGACATTGGAGATGGAAGTTTGCTTTTCTAAGGAGAAGACTTGTGAAACACTTCCTTTCCTTTATGGGGTTTTTTAAGTATTCTAATTATGTTTGTGTTTCTTTTAGGCTGAAGGTCACTTATCAAGTGTTAAAATGGCAAAGAAATTAACTTTTTATATTTTGTTCAACAGGCTGTTACAAAAGAAAAAGTTATCTATGAAGCAAAAAGAAGGGAAAACAACACCAATTATTTATATGGCCAATTTATTATTTAAAATCCCCCGTGGTTAAAAACTGAAAAAAGTTCAAAAAAATTATTTTTTAAAACAATTAATAAAAAACATCCCATTGTGATGGTAGAGTTTTTCTGCCTGATATTTGTTTCTTTTTACGATTTTTCTTTTTTATTTTCACAGGTAACAGGGTTCATTCCTGAACTGAAGCGTAATGCACGATTCGTGGTGACCACTATAAATCTGAGGCCTAGGTATGAAATCTATAGAACCAGTTTTCCCACTTTACTCAGAAACTGCCTGGAGATACAGTTACAGGGCAGATGAAAGTTGAGTTGACCCTTATTGTTTTATGTATGCCGGTTTAATGTCTTTTTTCAATACATTGTGTACATATGCATGCACAATATTCTTCTTTTTTATTTTTTTTTCCTGGGTTTTCCCAAATATCAATTTTCATATTTTGGGGTTTTTTTTCTATTTTCTAAACACTTATTTTTCTATTTTTTTATTTTTAATTTGGTCTTTTAATTTTTTTGTTGTTTATTGGCACCAAAGGACATTAGAATGATTATTTGAATAATCAACTTGTGATAATTTTTTTCTATTTTTAATAAATATATATTATATGACTTATGGTGGTGGAAAACTTAATTTCAGATGAAAAAAAGGGGATAAACTAAAATTCAGAGGGCCAATAGAAAAGGAAAAATTGGGACACTAACCCTAGTAACAGCATGTGCAATAATAATAGCGTCATGTATCAAACCCCAAATAAAGTGCTAGGTAGGAAAGCCACAAATTTGCTGCTTTCTACAATAAGTTCAATGCTCTTTCATCAATGATCCCCTCAAATTTTGGGGCCATGAAGCTGAGGGAGCTGCTAGGCTAGGGGTTTTAAAGGGAAAGCTCAATGATACGGGTTTAAAGTATGGACTTTTAAAAAGGGGCAGAAAATAACTGCTAAGAACGAAACTGCTCTTGACATTTATTCCCCCGGACCAAGTGAAGCAGGGGAAAAAAATTGGTATCACTAAAATTCCCAGCCTTTTTTTTTGGACACACCGTCCATACAAAATTTCCGAAATTCCGCTCCATGAACACAAAGGAAATCAAGATACCATACAGTCCTCACTGTCTCCAATCTTTTCCCCTCTCCTGCCCTGACTTTGGCTGTCAAACATACAACAAATTTCCTCAACCCCCCAGGAGAATTAGCACCATCACACACGTAACCCTCATATCAGACGCCGGCACCTGTATACCCTTAGACCGCTTTTTGCATCGAGTTCCAGGTGGCTGAAGTCTGTGGATAAAGTCAAAGCACCTCAGACTTTCCACTACAAAATAATGCTAAAGACTTACCACACTCCCCTACATTTGCCAAACAAAAATATTTCACCTCCCTCATCTCAACTTTACACAACAACCCAAAACAACTGTTTCACAATTTCCACTCCTTCCTAAGGCCTAAAGCTCAGGCCCTGGTCACTGACCTCTGTGCTGAAGACCTTGTTACTCACTTCAAAGACAAAATCAACAGTATCAGGCAAAGCATTGCATCTAAATCACCAAGTAATACCCATCCTGTCCCTCCCCACACGTCCTCTAGTCTGCTCTCAGCTCTAGACCCGACAACAGAGGAAGAAGTATCCAGGCTTCTCTTGTCTGCTTGCCCCACCATCTGCTCTAGTGACCCCATTCCCTCCCACCTCATTCGGTCCATTTTTCCAGCTGTCATCTTTCGCCTAACTGTAATCTTTAACCTCTCTCTCTCCACTGGGATCTTTCCATCTTCCTTTAAACACACCATCATAACATCTTTACTAAAAAAAAGCCCACTCTGGAACCATCCTACGCTGCTAATTACCGATCAGTCTCCAACCTTCTCTTTATCTCGAAACTCCTGAAACGATTGGTCTACTCTCGCCTAATCCGCTATCTCTCTGCTAACTCTCTTCTCGATCTTCTACAATCAGGTTTCTGCACTTTACACTCCACAGAAACTGCTCTAGCTTAAAGTCTCCAATGACCTCCTCACTTCTAAATCACAGGGCAACTACTCATTGTTGCTTCTCCTGGATCTCTCTGCAGCGTTTGACACTGTTGATCACCATCTTCTCCTTAGCATGCCCAGCGCCATCGGCCTCCAGGACACTGCTCTCTCTTGGTTTTCATCCTACCTCTCTGACCGCTCCTATAGTGTCACATTTTCTGGTTCTACCTCCTCTCCTCTTCCTCTTGTTGTTGGGGTTCCTCAGCGGTCACTTCTAGGTCCTCTCCTCTTGTCACTCTACACAGCGCCCATTGGACAAACCATCAGCAGATTTGGCTTCCAGTACCATCTATGATCGCTGGTGACACTCAACTATACACCTCTTCCCAAGACTTCACTCCTGTCCTATTACAAAACACCAGTGACTTTCTGTCCGCTGTATCAGACTTAATGTCCTCTCTCCATCTGAAACTAAACCTCACTAAAACCAAACTTCTTGACTTTCCGCCATCTTCTAACCAACCCCACCCTGCTATTTCTGTCTCAGTGTGTGGTACCACCATAACTCCTAGGCAGCAGGCCCGCTGTCTTGGGGTTATACTAGATTCTGGTCTGTCTTTCACCCCCTATATCCAATCCCTTGCCCGCTCCTGTCACCTGCACCTCAAGAACATCTCCAGAATCCGTCCTTTTCTCACTGTGGAAACAACTCAAACCATCATTGTTGCTATTATTCTTTCTCGTCTTGACTACTGTAACTCCTTGCTTTTTGGTCTTCCTCTCTGTAAACTGTCCCCTCTCCAATTCGTCGTGAATGCAGCAGCCAGGCTCATCTTTCTTTCCTGCCTCTACACTGATGCCTCTACCCTGTGTCAGTCATTGCACTGGTTGCCCATCCAGTACAGAATACAACATAAACTAATCACTGTCACCCATAAAGCTCTCCACAGTGCTGCACCCTCCTACATCTCCTCCCTCATCTCTGTCTACCACCCTACCTGGTCTCTCCGCTCTGCTGCTGATATCAGATTACATTCCTCAATCATCCGAACCTCCCATGCCCATCTCCAAGATTTTACACGTGCTGCACCAGTTCTCTGGAACATGCTACCACGGGCGATAAGGCACACTCACAACCCTCATAGTTTTAAGAGTGCCTTGAGAACACATTTTCTCAGTCTGGCCTACAAAGATCCTTAATTGCTAACCCCCACTGGCTATCACACACATCTGTCACTCCCTACACTAGGGCACTCACGGGCACTTATTTGTATATAGATGTACTGTCGGGGTGGCCGGTTCATCCAATTTTTATGTAAACCACCTCATATTTATGAAACTTTGCTGGACCATTGTAAACCTAGCACTTTTTTCCTTTTTCTCCACCCATCACACTAAAATTTGAAGCTTTTTGCGAGCAGGGCCCTCACACCGTGTCTCATCTGTAAGTTCTTTTAAATGTTAATGTCGTCTTATACCCCTAAATTGTAAATGCTGGGGAATATGTTGCCGCAATAAATAAAGTTTATTTTTAATTGGCATTCTGGATCCTGGATGTGAAATGGAGATACTTTGGGATGGAAATAAATTAATCCCTTTTTGGGAGAAATTAAATTTTTGTAAAACATCTTCATTGTAAACCGCCAAAAAGATCACGGTAAAAACTTTTTGTAAATTAAAAAATTTTTTATAATAAAATAGGGCAAATTTGGAGCCATCAAACTGAACTCGAGTCAAGATATTAAGTCCAACTCTGGGAATTAAAGGGGTTGATAGACCTTTTGTTATTTTTTATGTAACTTATATACGTAAAAAAAAAATTATTGTTTTAATTAAAGAAAAAAATTATAATCTTTATTTAACTTTTTTGGGCAAACATTTAAAACAAAGCAGATTCCAACTTATTGATAGGGATGTGAATGTGATGATTGTTTTTTGATGAGGGTTTTCAGGCATAAAAATCAAAAAAAAATTTTAATGGAATCTTTAAAAGTAATAAAAACCTTTGGCGGGAAACACATCGGGGCCCCAAACTGGTTCCCAAAGCTTGCGCTTTTTAGGTCACAATCCGACCCTTATCACAGCAAGCAAAACTGCCACAGGTTTTAATCAGCACGTAAAAAACTTGCATACAGAAAGGGGAAAAAATCTCAAAAAAATAACACTATTGGGAAACAAAATTGGGGCACATAAGACCTATTGGGGGGTCTGGCCATAGTGGTGGGCCCCAAAACCCGGGATTGTTCTTATTTTAACGTAAAAGACCTCAAAATTTTAAAAACGTAAAAATCAAATTCAAAAGTTTTTTCTAAAGAAAACAAAAAAAAAATACTAGGTTTTTATGGGATAAGTAGTTTTTTGTACCCCCCCACAGTAATGATAAAAAAAATTTAAAAAAATCCTTTTTTAAAACTTACCCTATTATGGCAAGAGAAAAATAATGCAGATAACAGAGGAAAAAACTAAATATTCTCGTAAAAACAAAACACTTGGTAAAATTTACTCCCTGCAATACCTTTTTTTT
>JAODAL010064939.1:0-18459 GCA_025379985.1 Phyllomedusa bahiana
GAATGGGACCTTTCCTATCAAGCACATACCCCCTAAAAGGGGGACTTATATCTTAAAGAAAGAGCTGTTTAAAAAAGGTTTCTAAAATGTGTATTGGTAATAGTGCAGAGACGATTGTGGCGGGAGAAACATCATGGCGTCTGGCAAAAGAAAAAAAAAAAGGGGGAAGATACCACTTCTTCCTGTCTGGTACCTGTCCAGATGCTGTCGGTGAACTGGGCCCCTGTTGGTGTCCCTGGAAGAGAGTTAACTACCACACAAGATAATCTGGGGGTGGTCCCACCACCATCTCCCGGGATCAGGTGAGGGAACACACACACTTTTTACACTGAGTCTGTGGGGGGCCATCTTTTTTCCTTGCTTTAACTCTTTACTTTCCTATCTCGTTTGCCTCCTGTAGAACTTTTTGTCCAATTTTTTACATTAACAGAAAGTTTTGCAGGATGTATGGTTTTCTCTACTGAAGGGCAACTTACCTAACCTTGCTATCTATCTATGCTAATTGTGGCCAGAGGCAAGATTTAGTAGGGAAAATTGAATGAAAATATACTGAAAATACACAATACTGTTATATGTCACATCCCAGGTGAGACAGGAAAAGAAAAGATTTAAAACTACATTATTTTTAAATGTTGCCACCATCAAAAAAATTCAGAATTGTGTCTTGGTGTCAGTCACCTCACTTTTGCTATAGAATTGAAATCAAAGGTGGAAAAGTCATATACACCCTAAAATGGAAAATGATACAAATAAAGACCCTTACCTCATAACAACTTATCCCTTACACAGCTTAGTTGACAGAAAGAGGTTAGTAATCTAAGAAAAAACAAGTAAAACACATTAACCCCACACCGACATTTGACGTACCCATACATCAAGGTCGGGTAGGGGTTTTTCCACAAATTGACGTATGGTAGCAGGGAAAAAAAGAATTGCCGCTGCAAAGTCGCGGGATCCGGGAAGAGGATAGCCCCTGACGCAACCGTTTTCCCTCATGCCGAGGGGGGCAGCGATGCCTCCCCCAGCATCAGCGATCAACGTGATTGACCGTCAATGGCTGTGCCCTCCTGCACAGCGATCGGTGCTGATAGGTGCTGTATAGCACAGCATCGATCAGCACCGAGAAATATGGGGGGCGTTGGGGGGGGTTTTAAAAAACTACCCCCTAAGCGAATTTGGGGTTTATTTGGGCACCGATCGTCCCAACCGCGTGCGGGGTCCAGCCCTTTAAACTACTGACACCACTCTGCTGCCGCCATTCTGGTTAGGAGCAGTGGTAGAGCATGTCGGCTTTTGGGCCCCATGACAACTTCATTGGTGTCCGGGGCGATCATTGGTGCTTCAGGGGCAGCGTCGTTGGGGAGGAGTCATCTGTTCCTTTGCGGGTCCGGCTTTTCTGTCTCACCCCTGCACTTCTGTGTTTAAGCACAATACTGTAGGCGGTCTAAGCCTTTTAACCCCTTTTCCCAGTCTGCTAAAAAGTGATAAAACACTGATTAGCATTTTTTGGGATGTGGGGATTTATATTTTTTTTTTTTTATATTTTTTGGGGGGTTGCACCAATTTTTGCACAAACATCGCTGCCCTCAACGCTGGTCAGTGACTCCTCACTGACCAGCATCTCTTTTTTTTTTTTGAGGCTAGTGAAAATTTTTGTCTTTTTTTTTCTACCGCTGATTAGTGACGTACGTTTATTTATTTTTTTCTATTTTTGGGGTGATGGAAATTTTTGTGTTTGTGTTTTACCTTTTTTTTTCCTTTTCCTTTTTACATTTTTTACTTGTTCCCATAGGGGACTTGAATCGGTGATCTTTAGATCACTGTTGCAATGCAAGCAGGACAAGGCCGATGCACACAGAGGGCGCTCTCTCCCTCAGTCTTTCCCTTAGATGCCGCAATCACATGGCAGCTAAAGGGTTAATCACCCACAACTGTAATGAGCTCCAGTCGTGGCTGATGAAGCATGCCCACCCTGTAATATACAGCGGGGCCCCCCCAACCCCAACCCCTTTTAACCTAAAAAAGTCATACCCTTTAAAATAAATATTATTTTAAAATTTTTTTTTATTTCTATTGTTTTCACTATCAAGTTCATGCATCTGTATTATAATTGAATAATGTTAAATCTTGGGTATACTTCGTATTGTAACATTCTTTTAATACTTTTGGGTGATGCTATCATTATTGTTATGCTACCGATTTTAATTTTTTATACATATTCAATTAAAGATTTAAATTTTTAAAATTTATTTTCTTGGATTAGCTTTTTTAGTTTTTGTATTTTTAGTACCAACACAATTCTTTCATTAGGAGTAATATAAGTCCCGTTTTTTGTAGATAGGTTGTTTTTAAAATACTTTGACTTTAGCATATATGTTAAACACAAGGCGCGCAGGCTGACTGCATATTTTTATGCAGCCTGTGAGACCTTAGACCGAGCAAGCAGTGATGTTTAAGGTTCAGTAACAGTAGGTCTGGCTTTTCAATTTCCACTGAGCTTGCTAGAGGCTGGGGGCCAGCACAAGGAGAGGGCGCTATCCTGAATTCAGAGGTCCAGTGCACACCTCCACACCACTTTGTTCAGCAACTCTCAGGCAGGGGGCCCCCCTCTGAACGGCCATTGGGAAACCCATCTAATCCCAAATTTTGGCACTCAAGAAATGATTTTTGACAACCCGGGACATGCAATAGGTGAGGACATCCTTCTCAGTTAAAATATATAGGTCAAAAAACCCCGTAAATCGCTCACAAAATTGTATGTTATGATTTAGTTAACCTTATTATTAAAGGGGTTGTCTCACTACATTGATTCATTTTCCCTCAGCCTTTTTTTTTGGTTTCACTTTAATTTCAGGGTGTTTTTTGGGCTTCTACTAACGCAGGAGAACCCGGGGCTGTAGCTATAGCAAACCAGTGGGGAGCCATCATGAGGAGTAAATAGGTCTGTAGCTACATGAGGAGCTGATGCAGCCCATACATGAGGAGATATCTCAGAATAGGTAGGATACTGTTAATGAACATATATTGCAGTGACTTGCTTTTTCAAGATCTTTAACATAAAAAGCAATCACTGTAATGAGACAACCCCTTTAAATAAGGAAGAAGAGAAGCCACTTACAAAAAATTTTCATTACAAAACTCCATAGCAGCCACCCCTTTTTTCAGTATAATCAAACAAAAAAACCCAATTCATTTCCTGATTTTTTATGCATTCCTCGCATAGATAACTTTCTTTTAATACTTTTGTATTACGTAATTACCTTTAAATTAAACTTTTAATTAACCCTTTTTAAAAACTAAAAAGGTTAGAAGGGCAGACGGGCAATGTTACAAAAACAGATCACCAGATCAGTTAACTATGCTCTAATTTATTTTTGGCAAAAGGCTTGTAACACTTCACCGTTTCTTAGGTTATTCTTTTAGGTCTTTAAATGCATGTCTTCTATTCTCCAGTTTTTTCAGATATTTTAGGTGGTCTTCGGACAGGCAGTATAATACGTCTCTTCTCCTCGCTTCTTTCTTCAGGATTTTCTTCCTCTTCCTCATTTTCATTCTCTTCATCCTCTCTTTTCCTGTGTAAGCATAAAATAAATATTTCATAGATAATTATTTTGATTGTTTCTACATTGTCAATCAATAATACATTTCTAACTAATGTTATTTCAATTCTTCTGTTGCTGCTGTGAAATGCAGTGATCTCTGAAGGAGCTGATTTGATGCCAACAGAGCAATTCACAATGGACAAACTAATGCCGTCGATGGACCCTATTGACTGCATTGGGTATGTGGGGTTTTCATCATGGTGTTCAGACAGATAAAAATATCGCACCTTTTTTTTTATTTTTCCCGTCATTCCCGACAAAGTCTAATAGAGTTGTCCAGGATTAAAAGAGGGTCTTATTTTTCGTGTCTTAAAAAAAACATACCTAGTACCGTATTTACCATTAGGCACACGAGGGTGGGTGCCTAGGGTGGCACAATTTAGGGGGGGGAAATTTTAGGGGAGACGATGCCCTCGTAAAAAGGGTGTGCAGTCTTTAAAGGATTACAAACCCTTTTTCAGCCAAAACTGCAAGTGCAAGGCTCATCAAGCTAAAGCTAATATAAAGCAAAAAGTATGGCTAACCCAAGAGAGGGGAACGATTCAACGAAGTGGAATTCCGTTTAGAATTTAGGAAAACTCGGTTCGGAAAAAAAAATCGAATTTTTGGGGACTTCGGGTGAACGAAGTGTGCTTTTGATTGAAAAAGGGCTGCGAGCACATGCGCTACAGGGGGCAAAGCACTCTGGGAGGAAGAAGGGAAAAGCCTGCATGACATGTGCAATAAAGGGCAACAGAGACCGGCGGATTCTGGACGTCACCGCACAAAAAAGCCCGGGCGCGACGCGGGAGCTCAACTTCCCTCACGTGCCATCGGGGAAAGGGTGCGCCGCGGCTGATAGCTCTTACTGAAGAATTGATTTTTTATAGGATTTCGGGGGGTGTCTCAGCTTGTCTCAGAGACTGTTCCAAAAGTTCTATTCTAATTTTTTGGGTTTTTGGATCTGAAATCCATGTGCGTCCACGCACTGCATATACATTCAATACCCAAGGGGACTAACCCAGTTCCTTTGTTTTCTTTTAAAAAGAAAAACGTTTTTACAATACAAATACCACTTCATTTTGGCTGCTCATTTCTTGGGGCAATTTTACATCCAGGGGTTAATTAAGCGTTTTTTTGCTGGTGTGCTGCCCCCAAAAAAAAAACCCTTTTTTTTTTTTTTTCCCCCAACCCCCCCAAAAAAATAAAATAAATTTTTTTTCCTGTACCCAAAAAATCCCAAGCAAAAATTTAATTACAACTGTATCCTTGTTGTGTGGCGTAAAAAACACGCAATTTTTAAACCCTAAAAAAGCTAAAAGTTTGTGGGCTCAACTCTTGGGGGCGAAATTTTACATCCAGGGTTAAATTTAAAGCGTTGTTTTGCGGGGTTTGCGAAAAAAAAAACCCCCTTTTTTCAACGCAAAATAATAAATTTTTCCTGTAGCCTAATTCACAAGAAAAGGGTTAATTACAACTGTATCCTTGTTGTGCGTAGAAAACCCGCAATTGAAAACACCTACAAAGCTACAGTTTGTCCCTTTAAATTTTTTGGGCGCAATTTACTCCAGGGGTAATTTAAACTTTTTTTTGCTGGTGTGCTACAAAAATAAACCGTCTTTTTTCAACGCCAAAATATAAAAATTTTTTTCCTGTAGCCAAATTTCACAAGCAAAGGTTAATTACAACTTACCCTTTTTTGTGGCGTAGAAAACACCAATTGTAAAAGCTACAAAGCACTATTTTTGTGCGGCTCAATTCTTTGGCGCAATTTACATCCAGGGTTAATTTTAAGCTTGTTTTGCGGTGTCTGACCCCAAAAAAACCCTTTTTCAACGCCAAAATATATAAATTTTTCCTGTACCTAATTCACAAGCAAAGTTAATTACAACTGTTCTCTTGTTGTGGGGGGCTAAAAACACGCAATTGAACACCACAAAGCTACTATTTTTGGGGGCTCAATTTTTTGGCGCAATTTACATCCAGGGGTTATAAGCGTTTTTTTTTGGGCTGGGTGCTGACAAAAATAAACCGTCCTTTTTCACCCCAACCCCAAAATAATATAAATTTTTCCTGTAGCCAAAATTCTGTCCGAATTTTTAATTTAACCTGTTTTTGTTTTTACATTTAGAAAAACCACACATTTTTTTTTAAAAACACACATACAAGTAAATTTTCCGGCCATTTGGGGACGCAATTTAATCCAAGGGTTACCCAAGCTTGTTACTGGTTCTTTTGGACAAAAACGGGGTGATTTTTATCATAACAGATATCACATCAAACATGTCTGTACTTTTAGAACAAACAGTTGTCAGACAGAGGGGTGGCAGGCCCACCTGCGAGGGCAGGGGCACAAACATTCTGAACAGGCCCAGTCGCACACAGCAAGGGGACGTCGCAGCGGGGCACCGGGGAGGCCACAATTGCCGCTGTCATCTAGCGGCCGTGGTTTTCAGCAAACCCCAAAGGGTTTTTTGATTTGGTTGACTACTCATCCTTTTCCTCCCGATGACTCTGACAACCCAGCCAAGAGTCGTGGGAACCTCAGACACAACCCTTTGTTGGCAAGGCCCGGGAGCGGGGCAGCGGCCCTCACCTGTCCTCAGCCCCCCCTTTCCCATCCGGTTCCCCCACCCAAAATCTACTAGTGGTCTGGGCTACGCCACTATATAGCGAGGATGAACAATTTAGGAGGGGGATAGCACTACTTGGCAGCGAAGAAATGGGCCAATATGCCTGCTTTTGCATAGGGGCAAGGTAAAAAAATTGGGGGGGTGGGATGGAGGTCATGTTTTGAGAGGTCAGCCCCGACATACCAAGACCCGGGATGAGGGCAGCATGACGATGAAACACAAAAGAAAAAAAGAGAGCCACCGCACTTGGGGGCCGGGGAGGCAAGGGTTCATCACGTCAGAGAAGAGGGGCGTCAGCTTGCGGTCGGCAGCAGCGCAGCCCGCAAGTGGGGCGGTGGCCGGATTCAGCAGGAAGCAGCAGGGGAGGTCGGAGCCAAACGCCACGGGGGAAAAAACCCCCTTTGCAGGGCCAAGAAAGTAGCAGCACAGGGGGTCGCGAGGCAGCGGGGGCGTATCCTCAGTGTGGACTTTGGGGTAAAACCGATACTTGCGGGTGGGGGTTTTTTGCTAAGACACCGAGGACCGAATATGGGTATATTAGAAACTGTGGCAAAAGGAAGCAGGCCAGGAGCTAACGTTGGGACCACGGCCCTCGCAACACATCAGGGGGCAAACCCTCCTGGGCCTGGGAAAACGTGGCTCAATTTGGGGGGCCTCCCCGCCGCCGCAAACAGCGCAGCGCCCAGTGGCATGCATGCCCTTGCAGCCATCAAGGCTCCACCACCCTCAAAAGGGGGCTGTTTTTTTTGACATCATCTCCCGGGCCCAATGCTCCTGCTCCCCGCTACCATGGCCCAGCATCGTTTAGCGAGGCGATAAAAGCATTTAAAACCCAAACAAACTGTCCCCCCCTTTTTTTGGCCCCCCCAACCGAAGCAACCCCCCAAGGGGAAAGGAACTTTTGGGGTCCGCCCCCTCAAATGGGGACCCAAGGGAAAACCGGGATTGGGTTTTTGGCTTTCACCTTTCCCCCGGGGGCCCCCCCAACACCAAAAAACCAAAGGGTTTTTTAAAAAGGACCCCCCAATGGGAAAAAAGGAAAACATGTGTCCGCGGGGCAGCAACCGGGGGAAGGTCCCAAAAGGGGGCGCAAAAAACATTTTGGGCGCCAACGTGGTTCCCAAAAAACTGGTTGTGGAAAAGGGTTTTCCCGGAAGGGAAAATTTTTTTTCCACCGATCTTTAGAACATTCTGAAAATGGCCAGGAAAAATGTGCATGCACTTTTTCCCTTTTGTACAAAGCCAGGAACACCTTCCCGAGTTGCAGCGGGAGAACGGCCTCCCCCCCAAAACACTTGATATGCGAAGTTTCCACCCGCGGAATTCCACCTGCACATGTTGGGCCGACTGAGAACAAGAAAGGCCAAAACAATTTTTTGAAAACCCCGGGAACAGAAATACTCCCCTGTGTAAATTTGATGTCACCAGTGGCCATCTCAAAGCGTGACACCCGCCTTTGTTGAGGCCATTTGAAGGCGACGTTATTTGTCATCGCCAGGACTACGGGAGAAAAACTTTTTCCCTGCTTCAGCCTGGAACAGATGCTGAAAAATCTGTCGGGCAGGGGGCTGGAGACTGGGGACTACATTCCCTGGCCCCAGAGTCCTTTTGGGGCTGAAATGGAGGGGAGGGACAATTTGGAGCAGAAACATTGTCGGTGAAATGAGTGGATTTTTCTCCCCGGTGACAAGAGAGGAGGAGCAGGGGCACTGGAGAGGGGGGAGAAAGAGGAAGAGAGGGAGATACCCCCAAACACCGGGCAGTAAACAGGGGAAATGGAGGCAGGGAGCCCCCCGGGGTCACTTTGCAGATGGCCCAGCAGCTTAATTTTCCTGGGAGTGACACCAAAGTCCATCCGGGACAGGGATGACTTCGGCTCTCCACCCATTGGACCCCGCTACCGGTCCAAAAAGGAGCCTTTTTCCCCGCAATTTAAAGGGAAAACAAACCAAATACTATAGGGAAAACCTCCGAATCATTGGCCGCTGCTATGTGCGGCTCGTCCCTCCTCTGACAGGGCTACGGGGGTTCCTCAGCCTCACGTACTATGCCCGGCGCTGGGGAAGGTGGGGGGAGGAGGAGTCCACTCCATCATAGTAACCTAAGCTGATCACTGTAGCACTTCCTTCACCGCCTATGAGGAGGGGATCGCCAGCACAGCGCAGCAACGCAGCAGGACCGGGGCATGCCTGAACCAACAGGGGTGGCCATTGGGAAAACACTCTGCCCCCTCAAGAAAATCCCTGGACACGGGCAGCCAAAATGGTGTTGGCCGCAACTTGGAGTTTTTTCAGTGGAGAAGCGCCGCCCGGCCATAGTGTGGATCAAGGGGGGTGTTCAGTGCGGGGGCCTCGAAAAAACCCCCAAGGGGAACCCCTGTCCATGGGAAAAGTGAACACTACCTTTTTCAAAAATGAAAACGGGGTGGGTCGGGCCCGGATTTTCCCCACACCAATGCCCTTTGGGGTCAGTCGGGGTTTAAACTACCAGCCTCACCACATTCTTTCCGCCCCCCCTGAATGCCCAACACATCTGCTGACAGTTTTCCCCCCTGCTCCCCCATTTTACCAGGGACTGGTATTGTCACCCACCCTCAAACCCCCCAAACCCCTAGACCTCATGCTGCTGCTGCTGTGGCTTTTGCCGTACATCCACACTTGTCTTGTGCCACGTCTACCTCATCTGCTCGTGCTGCTGCCCTGTCCCCCACACTGTGTCATTGTGCCCCTGCCGACCCCATCTGCTGCCGCCCTATCCGCCTCACATTGTGCCACTCGGCCCTCCTGTTTTTTCCACCTCCCCGAAAGTCTTTTTGCCACTTCACCCCATCTGCTGCTGTACTCCTGCCGTGCCCTCCACACGTGTCAGGGCCACTGCCGACTCATGCTGCTGCCCGCCGTGACCTCCGCCCATCTTGTCCATTCTGTGGGTTCCTCCGTTTTCCCCCCCTCCAGAATGTCATTGGCCCCTGCCTATCCATGCGCTGCTGTCGTGACCCCCACCTGTATCATTGTTCATCTGTCCTAATACGTTTTGCCGCCTCCCCAAAAGTCATTTGCCACTGCTGACCCCAGCTGCGCCGGCCGGGGACCCTCCCCCTCAGGGCATTTTTGCCACTCTGGGGAGCTTTCCTTTCCTGTTTTTTTTTCCCCTCCAGAATGCATTGTGGGCCACTTTCCTGACCTCATTTTTTGGCTGGGGCCCCCCGTGACCTCCCCTCTCATCATTGTGCCATTCTGTGGGTTTCCCCCTTTTTTGCCACCTCCAAATTCATTTGCCCCTGCCCGACTCATACTGCTGCCGCCGTGACCCCCCACACTGGTTTATTGTCCATCTGGGCCAATACTGTTTTTCCGCCCCCAAAATGTCATTTTGCCACTGCCTGATCCATACGCGCCCGCCGTGACCTCCACACGTGTGATTGTGCCACTCGTGGCCTAAAACTGTTTTTCCGCCCCCAGAATGTCATTGTGGGCCCCCTGCCTGATCCATACTGCTGCCGCCGTGACCCCCACATGTGTGATTGTGCCACTCTGTGGCCCAATACTGTTTTGCCGCCTCCAGAAGTCTTGGCCACGCCTGATCTCATACTGCTCCGCCCTGACCTCCACACGGTGAATTTTCCACCTGTGGCCTAGTCTTTTTGCCGCCCCCAAAAGTCATTGTGCCACTGCCTGATCCATGTGCGCTTTCCGTGACCTCCACACTGTACATTTTGCCCCATGTGGGGCCTAATACGTTTTGCCCCTCCAGAATTATTGTGCCACTGCCCACCTCATACTGCTGCCGCCAGACCTCCGCCTCAGTCAATTTTGCCACCGGGGCTTCCTCGTGTTTTTTCCCCTCCCGTCATGGCCACGCCGCCTCATGCTGCTGTGGGGCCGCGTCACCCCACACTCTTCACAATGTTGCCCCTGAACCTCAGCTTGTTTTTTTTTTTCCCGCTTTTGTGGCAAACTTTATCAGCTACATTCCCGCTTGAGTTTTTTGGTCAGTTTTGCCCTCTTAAGTCCCAGGGGATTTTTTAGTGAAGCGATTCTAAGAGCGCGTCATCATCGTGTGTCATACTAAAACACAACATTGTATGAAGACCAAAAACCAAGCCCCCTCTGCATATTTAAGAAAGGGCACATGGTTCACAGCCCTGAAAGGCTCTGGCACCGGGAAATAGCTTTTTTTTTTAACGGATTCGTGCCAAGTAATTCAAAAAACGAAATTAAATTTAGTGGGAAAATTGGGCCCGAAGTACCGTTTCAAATTTTTTTGAAAAATTCCCCCAAACCTCTACAACCAAAAATTTAAATTTTTTTGCATAGCAAAAGATATATTCAATCAAAACAATCAAACCCCAAGGTATGTGTCAGGGTTATGATAAATAAAAAGTGACCAGTTATAATCTAATCTGTAAAAAGGGATGCCCGGGTTGCTATGTTTTAAGGGGGTGTTGAAAAAATGTTGACAATTCAATGAAAATTTGTTTTGGGATTGTTTAAAATCAAAATACATCTGACAAACCCAAATTTTTTATGAAACTTGTATGCTCTTATAATAAACTGTTAAATTTGTTGTGGCGATATTATTGCATGCACACAAACACCAGCAGAAAGTCAGTTTGGAGAGCTTCCTTAAACTCTCAACCATATCTTCAAAAAAATCCACATAACAGACTTAAACAATTTTTTAAGTTTTCCAAATTTTTTTTAAACCCTTTTTCCACATAGTCAGTGCAAATAAAATAAAATACTTTTTTTTTTTTTTTGTTATTTGCCACGTGCGGGGCTATTAGCCCTCCCTTTCTTTTTGTTGAGAAAGAGGGTGGTGTACGCCCTCAAAATGTCACAGGTGTGCATTCAGCTGCCGGTTGGGAAAAGCTATCCCCTCACCAATACAAGTTTGGGAAAACCCTTTTGCCCCTTGGGGGAACTGTAAAAAGCAACACCCTGGGACAAACCCACTAACAGCAAGTACTTTTTTTAAAATTTGGGGACTGATTTTGTGGATAAAATTTTAAAAAACTTGGGAAAATTTTCATTTAAGCTGTTTGTGTATTTTTTTAAAATTATAAAAAACTTGACATTTGCCTTTTGATACAAAAAAATTCTGGGGGTTTAAACACGGTAAATATTATTGTAGTGCCTTTAAATTGGCCCCGGAACCCCCCCTCTGGACGTGCTGGGGGGGTTTCTTCACTCATGGAACGCCCCTTTGGGAAAACGGGTGGGAGTCCCGACACAGTGTTCCATTTAAAACTGGCCGCAGCCCCTTTATTGAGGCTCAGGAAAACCCGGTACAAAATAAAACAAAAAAAAAACCTCGGCCGTCCCAGGGCCTACCTAAAAATCGTTAAGTAAGAAAACCCCGTCAACATGATCTGGACCTACCCGCCAGCGGTTTAACCACCTGCAAATTATATTTCCCCTCAGTCCCAAATGGGGCCAGCTTTCCCCTAAGCCCTGGGGGGGGAGAGCCTCCGGGAAAGCCCACGCCACGCAAACTACAGATTTGGGAAAACCACGGCCCCCCATTACCTGGAACTAAGGGCTTTTATAGCCCTCCAGGGGCTGGGCCCAAAAAACCCGGCCTGGGAAAGTGGGGGGGGCAGCCTCCTACCCAACGCTATGACCGTTCCTTGGGGGAAAAGGCCCCCCCCCCCAACCCCAATTTTTCCCCCCCTTAAAAAACCCCCCGCATAGCAGCCCAAAACTACCTAGGGGTTTCTGACCCAAATGGTTTGCCTTCCCCCAACAAAGCCAGGACTTTGGTTGGGGAAAAGTCGCAGCAGGGTTTTCCCCCGCTGTAAAGCTTACCTAGCAGGACCCGGGGACTGCCTAAATTTGCTCTTCCACAAATATATATATATATTTTAATATATATAAATAAATTATATATAAAATATAAAAATAAAATAAAAAAAAAAAAAAATCCACGGCCCCCCTCCAAAAAGCGTTCAAGCAATAAGGTAATTTATTCCTCCATGCTCAAAAGAGCGACGTTTCAGCTCCCTCACAGAGCGGTTGCTCCTCCTGGATTGCCCAAAGTACAATGTAGACACAGACAGGATTTTGGGGTCGGGTCCAAACATGGTTCTGTGTTTTATTAGCACAATAGGCTTGTATAACAAATCAGAGATACCAAACATAAACAGAACTGTAAATAAACTCCTGCACATACGAGCACTGACTAACAGTGTAGTTTCCTTCACTGCACCTTACGGTCATCAAGTGGCTGTATGGGAGATCGTGGATATCTCCAGTGTTTTCTCTCTGGCCAAATTCTTTGTCCTGTATAGCAGACTACACTTAGCTGACTAGCTGATCTATAAAGGCCAGCCAAAATCTGGCCTGGAAGATGGAGAATAATCACCCACCCAACACTTCGACTACTCCCAGTAAGAGCTGTTCCGGATGGGCTGAAACAGTCATACTAACTATTAAACAAAGACCAACCACTTACTGAGACTGATACATTATAAATAAATGGCTCCTATCCCACCAAGGACAAGTAACCTTGGTGAAATGTCACTTACAACATATTTACCAGGTGTGTGTGAGAAATCTGGCTGGGATATACACACCATTATGGACCTGCCGTCTTACATATCCCCCCTCTGCTCAAACCTGTGGGATGGAGCACTTTGTGTCTTCAAACAATGAATGTGTGACATTAGCTTGCTGTTAAGCTTCCTCCGCTTTCTCACCGCACTTCACCGTTGAAGACTTAAACCCTTTAGTATGGTCTGTAAGAGGAGCTGCATTTGAGGCAAAGTGTGGCATGAACCTTCTGTAATATCCAACTATTCCCAAAAAGCTCTAACTTGCTTTTGGTCACCAACTTAGGCCAATTTGTAATAGCCTCAATTTTATCAAGTTGAAGATTAATGATTCCCAGACCAATGTTGTACCCCAAGTATAGAGCCTCTTCAAGACCTATGATGCACTCAAGTATGCTAATACATTAGACTCTGTGTCAGTATGACACAGGCTGCAGTCAGGGTAACACACAGTGTGCCCTGAACTGTGTGCCCTGACCTCAAACCATATTTACTATTTTGCCATAGGCAAACTTAAACTCTATCAGTTCTCTATCTATTAAACACTAAAACGTAACTTTTATTATATCTAACTCTTAACCCTATACACACTATTTAAAAACCTGATCTCTATCCTCATCTTTAACCCTTGCTTCTGAAAGAGGGGAATAACTCCCTTTCTATCATCAAGTCTGGTGGAACCCCACCTATTAACAGGAGAGCCTTATATCTATAGCAAAGTACTAGCTTCGTAAGGATCCAAGCCAACTACTTGGGCAGTCGTCCCTAATCTCATGACACAGAACAAATAAGGCCCCCTTGTGACACCGTCTGCAGCAGGTGACACTTGTAGACAGAGGTGAGAGATCACAATTTAAAACGTCATGCCTGACCTCGCCGACATGTTTCGCCAGCTAACCTGGCTTCATCAGGGGTTAGAGGTCCGATCGGACCTCTAAGCCTTGATAAAGCCAGGTTAGCTGGCGAAACATGTCGGCGAGGTCAGGCATGACGTTTTAAATTGTGATCTCTCACCTCTGTCTACAAGTGTCACCTGCTGCAGACGGTGTCACAAGGGGGCCTTATTTGTTCTGTGTCTATGAGATTAGGGACGACTGCCCAAGTAGTTGGCTTGGGATCCCTTACTGAAGCTAGTACTTTGCTATAGATATAAGGCTCTCCTGTTAATAGGTGGGGTTCCACCAGACTTGATGATAGAAAGGGAGTTTATTCCTCTTTCAGAAGCAAGGGTTAAATGATGAGGATAGAGATCAGGTTTTTAAATAGTGTGTATAGAGGTTAAGAGTTAGATATAATAAAAGTTACGTTTTAGTGTTTAATAGATAGAGAACTGATAGAGTTTAAGTTTGCCTATGGCAAAATAGTAAATATAGTGATCAAAAGTCACTCTTAGTTCTCTTGCGAGATTCCCAATTTTTTGGAGATTATCTGACCTCAGACCTGCTCTACAGACAGGCCTGGGGCCACTCTACATCCCCTGGGCTGACTGTATAGATATTCCCCTTACTCTTGCAGATCCTCCGAATGGAGTCTTAGCCAGATGGTTTTCCAGTCAAAGCTAAAAAATGACCATGTTGTCTAAATATGCAGCTGCATATTTTCAAAGAGATTGTAGGACAAGATCTATCAATTTCTGTAACGTGGCTGGGGCCCATGTATGCCAAAACGAAAATTGACATATTGGGAATGGCTATCTGGCATAGAAAAGGCCGTTTTCTCCCTTGTTGCTTTAATAAGTGACACCTGACAGGCCATAACCTTTCTATCAACTCATCCACTCTTGAAATAGGATACGCATGAAATATGGATATTTTATTTAATTTCCTAAAGTCATTACAGAACCTTAGGCAAACGTCTGGTTTGGGAATGAGAACTTTTTAGTACCTCCAAGATCGCCTGTGTCTGGGCTTCAGGCACATGTTAGACTCTCAGTCTCACCTTTTGACCTAGCTCAGTCAATAAGTCATGCTTAATTACACCAGTTACCTGGTAGGTCAGAAAAAATTTCTCTAATTTTTCCCACGAACTCTTGAACTTCTTGTACCTGGACTGCCGACAATGAGTCTGAGATACAGACCTCTGGTAACTCATTATTATGGACCATCCCTAGGCTTACGTAAAGTGATTAGAGCTTCTCTGTTCTGCTAGGGTTTGAGCACGTTTACATGATAGATTTGGAGCGGTTTTCTCTTCCAGGGTTGATACACCTTATGGTTTACCTGATCTACTTTCTACTGAAACTCATAGGCATCTTGCCATTTTGCCAAAAAGTATTTTCAACTGTTGGTACTAGCATAAACACACTGTCACGAGGCTGAGAGGACTGTACCCTTGCAGACCTATTATACACCGTGGCCAGGGGCGTAACTGTGTGGGCCCCATAGCAAACTTTTGGATGGGGCCCCCCCCCCACACTTCAACCGCGAACATTTACCGGGACCTCTTAATAATAGTCATTTATTCACTAGATAATCCAACAAGCAAATTTGTCACTATAAGGGTATGTTCACATGGCGTCTTGCATCCGTGTGAACATCCGCTTTTCTGATGCATCTCTGGGGCCATCTGAACCGACCCAGAGACGCATCTAACAATTAGCAGTGACTTTATCACTGCCGGCAAGGACAGACACGCAGCGGCGTTCACATGAGAGATCGCCACTGTGTGTTTGCATATACCCCATAGGGGCTATAGAATAATCCCTGGAGGCATTAACCCCTTACCGCCGGAGCCAGTTTTGGCCAATCTGACAGAGCCCCATTTTTTAAATCTGCCATGTATTACTTTATGTGAGAATAACTTTTTGACACCCTAACCTATCCATGTGATTCAGAGATTGTTTTCTCGTGACACATTGTGCTTTAAGATAGTAAGAAATTTTGGTCCAAAAAGTCCTTTTTTAATTGTGAAAAATATCAAAATATTGTGAAAAATTAGAAAAATTTACCATTTTCAAACTTTAAAAATTTCTGCATGTAAGATAAATAGTTATTCCACTCAAAATAGCTTATAACTAGCATCTACCATATGTCTACTGTAGGTTGGCATGTTTTTTTTTAAATGTCTTTTTTTTATTTATGATACTAGGAGGCTTAGAAATTTAGTAGTAATTTTCACATTTTTAAGAAAATTTGCAATATAAATTTTTTTTGTGACCAGTCCAGTTCTAACGTGATTTTGATTGGCCTGTATGTTAGATACCCCCATAAATGACCTCATCTAAGAAACTATACCCCTTAATGTATTCAAAACAGCATTTAGGAAGTTTAGTAGCCCATTAGGTGTTTCACAGGAATTAAAGCAAAGTGGAGGAGAAATTTAAAATTTCACTTTTTTTTGTAGATTTTCAATTTTCAGCCATTATTCACAAGAACTCGGTACATGTGATCAGGGAAATGTAACTTAATATTGATTCCCCAGATTCTGCTGTTTCCAGCGATATCCCATATGTGGCCATAGTGCGCTATTTGGCTCAACCACAAGCCCCAGAATAGGAGGTGCACCTACCGGACTCTGGGGTCTCATTTTCATTACAATTTTATTTAGGCGCCATTTCAGGTTTGTGGACACCCTACGGGGCTAAAACTTAATAAACACCCTAAAAAGACCCCATATTGGAGACTACACCCTTAAGGAATATATCCAGGGGTGTATTGAGTATATTAACCGCCCACAGGTGTTTCACAAAATTTTTTAGCATTAGGCTGGGAAAATGACATTTTTATTTTTTTCCAAACAATCTGCAATTTTAGCTGAAAATACTGCTGTTTGGGCGCATGGCAGGTGTACAAGGGAGGGAGCACTATTTTGCTTTTGGAACGCAGATTTCGGTGGGGTCATGTCGCATTTGCAAAGCCCCCAAAGTACCAGAAAAGGTGAAACCTTCCAGAAGTTGCCCCATTTTGGATTCAATACCCCTCATGGATCTCATCTAGGGGTGTACTGTGCATTTTAGGTGTACAGGTGGTCCATAGTATTTTTTAGTATTGGGCTGTGAAAATGGGGGGAAAAAAAACGCAGTTCCCCCATTGTTTTTTGGGCTTTATTTTTACAGTGTTCGCCGTACGGGATAAGTGACAGGATAACTTTGCTATGGGGATCGGTACAATTGCAATGATATAAAATTTATTTCATTTTTTATGTTTTATTAATTTTACACAATAGAATTAGGTCTATAAGAAATTGCGTTTTTTTTGTTGTCTTATTCTAACAGCCATAACTTTTTTATTTTTCTGTGCACAGAGCTGGTTATGGGCTTGTTTTTTGTGAGATGAGTTGCCGTTTTTTAGTACAATTATGGGGTGCATATGATGCTTTGATCACTTTTTATTAAGGTTTTTGTGAGGCATTTTGAACAAAATGCAGCATTCCCGGTAGTGTTTTTTATTTTTTACAGCAGTCACCGTGTGGTATAAATGACATGCTAGTTTTACTCAGCAGGTTGATATCATTACAACTATACCAAATTTGTATTTTTTTTATTGGTTTTACTGATTTTACACAATAAAAACACTTTTATTCAAAAAGGAAAACACGTTTTTGCATCGCCATAGTCTGAGAGCCATAACTTTTTTATTTTTCAGTGTACGGAGCTGTGTTGGGTCTTGTTTTTTGCGGGGGGAGTTGACATTTTTATTGGTATCATTTTTTGGGGGACAAAACTTTTTGATCAGTTTTAAATCCATATTTTGTAAGGAAGGGTGAAGAAAATACTGCAATCTTGTAGTGTTTTTTATTTTTATTTTTAACAGCGCTCATCGTGCAGTATCAGTGACAAGTTAGATTTACTCTCTGGGTCGATATGATTACGGCGATATCCAATTTATATGTTTTTTTTATTTTGAGGCACTTTAAAAAAAAAGTGTTTTATTGTGTAAAACAATATTTATGCATTGCTATCTTCTGAGAGCCATAACTGTTATTTTTCCGTATACAGAGCTGTGTAAGGACATTTTTTTTTTGCGGGATAAATGGACGTTTTAATTGATACAACTTTGGAGTTTATTAGAGTTTTTGATCGCTTTTTATTCCATTTCATGTGCTGCGGGATGAACAAAAAATGCAATTATGGGGGCGTGGCCTGGCACCTCAGGGGGGCGTGGCCTGGCACCTCAGAAAGATGGCTTCATAATCTGCAGGTTCTGAGGAGACACTGATGAAACAGCACAAATAAACCCCTTCTCACCCTGAATTTCGGGTCAAGATCACTGCTTAGTGAATCCAGGTGACTTACTCCCTCTGGACATACCTTCCACTACCCTCCAGCTCCAGGAAAAACTACCTCAGAGAACAAAGCATACCAAACCTGGGATAGTCTGAGGCCGGAGACAGCTTACACCTTGCTGCAGAAGCTGGCTCACACACCACTACTGAGACGGGGTCTCAGTGCTGCATCAAAGATCTGGTGAGCAGGCCCGGACTGCCCATAGGGCAAACCGGGCATTTGCCAAGCGGGCCACTGGGGTCCGGGCCGCAGGGCCGGCTCGGATCGCCCGCCGAAGGGACCAGTGTTCCCCCCGACGGGCCCCGAGTCCCGGCGCCGGTCTGTGGCGCGCTACAGGGGCCGCAATGGTCGCATCAGCGACCGGACCCCTGTGGCAGGGGACCGACAGGCCCCCATCACCACACGGCTGCACGGCCGGTCACCGACCAGCCATGCAGCCTCACAGCCCCCGCCTGCACCGGCGGTGCAAAC
>JAODAL010064940.1:0-18459 GCA_025379985.1 Phyllomedusa bahiana
TGGTCATCAGATGGTAACCCCTTCTGGAAACAGCAGACCCATACCCCCTAGTGGGGTTTTAGGATGGTAACACCTTCATGGAATCAGCAGACCAGCATCGCCCCCTAGTGGGCTCAGTGGGAACACCCCTTTTGGGAAACAGCAGACCAGCTCGCCCCCCAATGGCACAGGGATGGGAAAACCCTTTATGGAATCAGCAGCCACATCGCCCCTAGTGTTCTCGATGGTAACCCTTCATGGGAAAACACAGACCAGCACGCCCCCTAGTGGGGAAGGGTGGTAACACCTTTATGGAATCACAGCCAGCATCGCCCCCCCAGTGGTCATCAGGAGGTAAACCTTCATGGGAAACAGCAGCCCGCATCGCCCCCTAGTGGTCATCAGGATGGTAAAAACCCTTTTGGAATCAGCAACCACATGCCCCCTAAGGTCATCAGGAGGGAACACCTTTTTTGGAATCACAGACCCATCGCCCCCAGGTTCTAGGTGGAACATTCTGGAATCAGCAACCCGCATCGCCCCCTAGTGGGAAACGGGTGGTAACACCTTCATGGGAAACCGACCAGCATCGCCCCCTAAATGGTCATCGGAGGGGAACCCTTCAGGAATCAGCGCCACATGCCCCCAAAGGTCTCAGGAGGGGGAAACCTTCAGAATCAGCAGACCAGCATCGCCCCCCAGTGTTTATCGGGATGGAACACCTCATGGAAATCAGCAAACCCCATGCCCCCTAATGGTCATCAGGATGGTAACACCTTCATGGAATCAGCAGACCAGCATCGCCCCCTAGTGGTCATCAGGATGGAAACCCCTTTCATGGAACCCGACCCGCATGCCCCCCAGTGGTATCGGATGGTAACACCTTCATGGAACGCAGGCCGCATAGCCCCCCATGGTCATCGGATGGTAAACCTTTATGGAACACAGACCAACGCCCCCTAGTGGTCATCAGGATGGTAACACCTTCATGGAATCACAACCACATGCCCCCCTAGTGGTCTCGGATGGTAAAAACCTTCATGGAATCAGCAGACCAGCATCGCCCCCTAGTGGTCATCAGGATGGTAACACCTTCATGGAATCAGCAGACCAGCATCGCCCCCTAGTGGTCATCAGAGTAACACAGCCTATTAGTAACAGGGGGTTTTGGGATCCGGGTCACCTTCTGCATCGGGGTTGAGCATGTGGGCTGTAGTTCAAAAACACCGTGTTTCGCGGATATCCCACACTATATCCACTTACCACAGCTCTGCAATTCCTACCTTGTTAACCATACAATACGCCCCTGGTGCCACGGCACCCCTGCGTGTGTACAACTACTGGTGAAGGGTGTGTGGTTGGCATACACCCATTATCCAGAACAATAAACCCCACCTCATATTGTATCAACCACACTCTATCTCTGCGCCCCGGACTCCTCTGAAGAGTCCTGTGGTATGAGATCCTGTGAGGGTTTTTGGGCCCCTCTTGACCCCCCCCGGGGCCCCGGTCCCTTTAAAGTCCTGTGGTATCAGATCCGTAAGGTGTGACCCCTGCTTGACCCCCCGGGCCCCACTTCTATGAAGAGTCCTGTTAACAGATCCGTGAGTGTGAGGTTTTGGCCCCTGTCTTGACCCCGGGGGCCCGGACTACCTGAAGAGTCCCGTGGTTCAGATCCTGTGAGGTGTGAGGTGCGGCCCCTCTTGACCCCCGGGGGCCGGGACTCCTATGAAGAGTCCTGTGGATCAGTCCTGTGAGAGTAGGGTTTGGCCCCGCTCTGCCCCCGGGGGCCCCGACTCCTTGAAGAGTCCTGTGGGTTTTCCCATCCTGTGAGGTGCAGCCCCCGCTCTGCCCCCCCCAGGCCTGGAATACTTGAAGATCTGTGGTATCAGATCCGTGAGGGTTTGGCCCCTGCTTACCCCCCGGGGGCCCCGACTCCTTTGAAGAGTCCATTGTTCGGTAATACGATCCCATGTGAGGTGCAGGCCCTGCTCTGCTACCCCCGTCGGCTCTCGGAACTAACTCTGAAGAGTTCCTGTGGTTTACAGATCAGGTGAGTGTGCCACCAGGCCACACATGCCTCTGTCAAACCGGGGCTGCCGGCGCCTCATGCATGTCGTGACCTGTGGTCCTCCCATCCAGATCCTGTGAGATGTTGAGGTACTCGGCCACTCCCTGACTTCATGACCCCCGGGGCGACAGATATCTCATTTGACTCCGAGTCCTGTGGTATCACGCATCCAGCTGATGAGGTGCAATCCTAGCCCTCAGTTAGAGTCTCGAACACACCGACGGCTATCTCGCACCATCTATGGACTATCGCTGAAGAGTACTGTGCGGTATCAGTCTGTAGGGTCGGTCCCCTGCACTCTGAACCCCTGGGCCCGGACTCCTTGAAGAGTTCCTGTGTATCAAGATTCCTAGTGAAGGCTCGTGCTGCTGGGTGGCTGGCCTGTCGGAACACGGCTTGGTATCGGACTCCTATGAAGAAGTCCTGTTGGTATGTCACTAGATACCTGTTGGTGTGCGGCCCCAGCATCCTTACAACGGGTGCACCTGGAACTCCTATGAAGAGTCCTGTCGGTATCAGATCACTTTGAGGTGTTGAAGGTGCGCCCCTGCTACTGACCCCGGGAGTCCTGGGACTCATAATGAAGAGTCCTGTGATATCTAGATCCTCTGTGAGCGTGCAGGAGATCACCTGCTCTTAACCCCGGGGCACGGACTTCCTCCTGAAGAGCCCTGTGCTATCTCAGATCCCTGTTATTTGCTTGGTGCTGGCCTCCTTGTGTTGGAAAGTGCGTTTTCCTGTCTCATCCCAACTGCATGCTCGATGTGGATCTGGAAATTTTTTACCTGATTCTCTTCTCTTGGACACTTTTGCTCAGTGTGCCATCCCCTTTACCATCTTTCCTCTTTCTTACCCATAATGATATACTGGTGCCTTGCACGCTTTTCCCCAGGTCTGTAAGCGAACAATCGCATCCTGGTCCCGCCCACAAGGCCAGAACCCCCCCCCAGCAGAACCTTGCCCATCTACAACTCGCCTCCGCCATCCCTTGCTCTCCACAAAGATATCACCCCCTCAGCCACCTCTCGCCCAGGTAAGTGAAGCACCCGGCACATGCTCCATCAGACCCGGCCACCTTCCTCCATTGCTCCAACTCAGCTGTATTGCCCGTTTTAGTCTCCGCTTCGTCCAGCGAGGTTGGACAGGGGTCATCGAGGGCCAGCGGTCGCCAGTCTGAGGCTCTACGTGGGCCACCACACTATTGCAACGGCACAGCGCGTGCGGAGCCATAGGAGTATCCGGACAGCTTTCTATCAGCAGCAGGTTTTTTAGCCATTTATGCTCCTGTTAAGGTGTTGCACCTAGAAGGGCTAGCACCTATTCACTCCAACACCTCCTTCAAGGGCTCCTTGTGCACTGCGTCATCTCATTGGACACCTTTGGTAGACCCTACCCACCAGGGACTCCCCACAAGCCCTGCCGTCCTGGAGATGTTCTGACCCAGGATCTCCACATCACGATTTACTCATCCTCACATCTTACATGTCTCTATCTTCCTGCTTTCAGCAAATCAACTACATTACCGATAGCTGTGAGTCTGTGGAAGGAAACTATATTTTATACACTCACTGCATAGGGAGGGACTACTTATTACTCTGCGGACCCCCCAGACACCTCCCTCCAACATTCCACTAGATGTTCCAAATGGAGCGAGTGGCGTCATCGGGTTCCAGACCCCTCTGGCAGCGGTCAATTCACCTAGGAAGAATTAAAGGGACTTGAGTATTCTAAATATACCTAACTCCTATCTGCATTGGGGGAAGTCGCTTGCCCCCTGTTCATGTTAGATGGCCGGTTGGTCCTAGTGAAATGGGTCAATTGGGCCATCATTAATCAAACCCACCACAAATGGTTACCTACTGCCTGCAGATCTCCATCTGTTCCGAGACTCCACCCACACCTTCACACTGCATGCTGAGAGTTGTAGTTCACCACAGCTATGCGCATTAATTGGCATCAGAACACAAAACCATGGATGTTCTTAAAGACACAGTACACTCAAAAAAACTTCTGAGTTACATTGGTATTATTTTCTATAAATTGCACAAACATTTGTGGCTGGGGGACGGGGGGGAAGGCACTTCAGAAGCTTCGGGGACTCCTCTAAGGCACTTGGAGGACAACCTTCACAGGACTCTCCAACAACGACAGGAAACTCCTTCCAAGTATGCGAAACCACCTCCATGTGCACTGGACGTGCGGGATCATCCCTGATCGCAGCAGTGAAGTCGGGTCCCAACGCGTTTCTCGGACACGAAATCCAAAAAAATACAAAATTACATCCTGATCTCAGAGAATATATAACCCACGTGCGGGGAATTTAACTCTCATACAGCACTATACCTATACAAATTACTATATATTGCAACTTACACCCTTCTAGGTATATGTGCTTCTCTTAGGAACTTTCAAGGACCTACGGTCTCAGCATAGGGGAACGACAAGAGGATTCACCAATAGGCCACGTTTTGGAAATAATCACCCGCCCAAAGGGGTGGGGCTTAATATATACATGGTTTTCCTTTAAAATTGAATTTTTGTTTCTCTTTTTTAGAAAAAATAATATGAAGCAAATAAAAAAAAAATTGGAGCTGCCCCGAGATATAAAATTGAGCGTATACTCAATATTATATATAGATTATAGCAACTAGACACTGGTTATGAATAACGGCTACATGGGTAAACTGGGAATCAAAAACAGCCTTGTTAAAACAAAGGTTTATACAAACAAAAGAAAAGCAAGATGGCGGATAGGGCCTCTGCGTCGCTATCTATCCAATGAATCCAAATATGTGGCCCCTGATGATGACCCCTGAGTTAGGGCCCCAATAGTAAGAAAAAAAAAAAAAAAGGAAAAATAAAGCTTAAATCTAGTGTTGAATTTTGGGACTCGCCCCCCCTCTCTGCTCTGCACCCCACAATATCAACCTACAAAATATATCCTATGTTATATTTGGTGTAAAAATAGACCCCACCCGTTATTTTATTGCTACCAATATTATGGTAGAGGCAGTGCAATTATCGCAGCGACAGGACTACAATCACATGGGCGGACAGCCAAGACTTTGTATATGGATAAGAGCGTGGCGGCGAGGACTTATGAAAAACTGGCACGTAGTGGTTCTAAGGCTCAGGGCGTCTAATCTCCTCCTGATTAAAGCCATCGCTACGGTCTTGTAAACACAGCTCTATGTGAAGAGCTTCTTCTTCGGTTATGGCAGAGATCCCGGTGAGGCGAGCCACTCATTATTGCTGATTCCGCTCTCCAGGTAAGCTCCAGACTGGGCGGCTTCCTTCCGGTTTCTTGCTCGTGAGTATCGAGCGGATATTACTGCCGTCAGGCGTCATCACTTATGGAAATAAAAAAACATATAAAATCACCGGAAATCTAGAACCGTTCAGGGTCCGCGGCTACCCCTCTTGCTTGTATCTCTCATCAGGGAAAGAGTGCGCTTCAGCAGAGGGACCCGGTTGCTGGATGTGAGTCAGATGGGGTGGGAGAATGGGCTTTTAGCTTTTGGTTTCACTTTTAAGAAATAAAAAAAAAAAAAAAAAACTCCTTCTATATAACACATCATTTGTAGTGTAGAAAAAAAAAACAGTAACGATTATAAAAAAAAACCACAGAACAATAATGAAGCTCTTCACGGTCTTCTCAGGGTGGACATGGGGCGTTCCTTGTCACATATACACGCGCATGCCTCCGCGGGGACACCTGTTGTCGGAGTGAGTGAGCAGGGAAGTTAAGACCTAGAGCAGGGGGGGTCACAGTTCAATGTGGTTGGGCGTCGCGAGCGAGCCATGTTTGGTGGGTTGTTGTCTTGGGTGCATAGATATGGGAGGGCCTCTCACCTTTGCCAACTTTGGGTTGTTCCCCACGATGAAGGATCGGGGTGTCAGGCTC
Organism: Phyllomedusa bahiana; assembly: GCA_025379985.1. Lineage (NCBI taxonomy): Eukaryota > Metazoa > Chordata > Amphibia > Anura > Hylidae > Phyllomedusa > Phyllomedusa bahiana. The sequence continues at coordinate 5,955 of JAODAL010064940.1, forward strand.
TCTCTCCCCCACAGGGTTGCTGCTCCTCCGCGGTTCCCCCTAGTACACTGCGTAGGTACGGGTTCGTTCGGTCGGTGTAGGAAGACTGGAGGGCTGCGCAGTCTCGGTGCACCCCTAGCCCCCTTAGTCAGCTGGCTGCCCCGATCAGGTAGGTGCAGGTGATGTTGCGGGAGCGCAGGTTGTACTCGCTTGTGGGGTACTACCGGTGTGAGTTCTGCATTCCGTTTACTACAGTAGGTAAGGGAGCAGGTTCAATCATATGCAGTCTTGGGAGATGGGGGCCCAAACTACAATAAAAAACTGGGTGTCTAGATACACGGCATATCTTACATGATTGAAGAGCTGATGGTGGTGGTGCTCTCCCTCCTCATCATCATCCTCGTCGTGTCCATCTTACCATTCACCACAGTCCTCGGACCAGGAAGCTTCTCGCAGGCTCTCGACTTCCTGTCGGAGATTCCATTCAGCGAGGTAAGAAAACCCCCACAATGGCGCCCCCCAAAAAACAGCCTGCCCCATACCCTCCAAAATCCCCACCACGGCGCTCCCCAAAATCCAGCCTGCCCCAAACCCTCCAAAACCCCCATGATTGGCGACCCCACATATAATCTCAGCCATGACCCCTACCCTCCAAAACCTCCATGATGCGACCCCCCCACATAAAATACCAGCCTGCACCACACATAAACGCCAAAACCCCATGATGCACCCCAATAAAAAACAGCCTACCCGCCATTACCTCAAAAACCGCCACAAACTTTTACGACCCCCCCAAAACTACCAGTCCTTGCCCCATACCCTCCAAAACCCCCACCACGGCGCTCCCCAAAATCCAGCCTGCCCCAAACCCTCCAAAACCCCCATTGACAGGCGCCACCAAATTAATCAAGCCTGCCCCTATACCCTACTGCAACACCGTCAGGAGTATCACCTCATTCCCGGAGGTCAGCAGTGCGGTGCGGTCGCTCCGTCCCCTTATTCCCCTGGAAGCGCGTGGGTACTTCAAGACAAAATCAAGTGGGGTGTGGTTTTTAGTGAGGAAACTCCGCGCCCCAGAGCCAAGACTCCTTGACGCGGAGATGAGAAGAAGGAATGAACCGTCACATGGCGTCCATGAATCATCTACCAGCAGGAGGCGCCACTACCGAAGAGGAAAGGCTCACGTTCACGCTTGCCAGACGCGCATCTCTCTCTCTAGCTCACTAGAGGTGCGCTGCTCACGATCCACACCACGACAGCTCTAGGGTCCAGCATTACACAGGTAAGTCAGGTTACTCACCGTCAGGGTCTGCCCCGCCTTCAGCGAAGTTCTGGGGGGGGAAGCGGTAGATGATCGGTTTGTCTTCTCCAATCTGACGCTTTATCTGCCAATTCCCCATTGACTGATCCTGTAACGAGACAAAACTGCGTCAATAACTCACAAAGACCTAGAATCACCAGAAAACCGCAGTCGATTGCATCGGCTCCCCCAGTGGTTGTCCCTCTGTTGCCCCCCCCCCCCAGTGGTTGTCCCTCGGTTGCCGCCCCCCACCCCCCCACAGTGGTTGTCCATCTGTTAGCTCCCCCCAACCCACACCAAGTGGTTGCCTTTTGCTTTCCCCTCTGTGCCTCCCCCCACCCCCCATGTGGTGTCCCTCTGTTGCTCCCCCCAGTGTGTTGTCCCTACTGTTGCTCATGCCCACCAGTGGAGTTGTCCCGTCCTGATTGCCTCCCCCCAAGATCGGTTGTCCTCTGTTCGCTCCCCCGTCGGTTTTCCCTCTTTTGCTCCCCCAGTGGTTGTCCCTCTGTTGCTCCCCCCAGTGGTTGTCCCTCTGTTGCTCCCCCCAGTGGTTGTCCCTCTGTTGCTCCCCCCAGTGGTTGTCCCTCTGTTGCTCCCCCCAGTGGTTGTCCCTCTGTTGCTCCCCCAGTGGTGTTGTTCCCTCTGTTGCACTCCACCCCACTGTGGTTGTCCCTATGTTGCTTCCTACGTGGTTGTCACCTCTGTTGCCTAGTCACAACCCCACGTGGTTGTCCCTCTGTGACTCCCCCAAGTGGAGTTTGTCCCTCTGTGCTAATCCCGAGTGGGTGTGTTCCTTGTTTGTTCCCCCTCCAGTGGTTGTCCCTCTGTTGCTCCCCCCAGTGGTTGTCCCTCTGTTGCTCCCCCCCAGTGGTTGTCCCTCTGTTGCTCCCCCAGTGGTTGTCCCTCTTTTGCTACCCCAGTTGTTGTCCCTCTGTTGCTCCCCCAGTGGTTGTCCCTCTGTTGCTCCCCCAGTGGTTGTCCCTCTGTTGCTCCCCCCAGTGGTTGTCCCTCTGTTGCTCCCCCCAGTGGTTGTCCCTCTGTTGCTCCCTCCTCAGTGGTTGTCCCTCTGTTGCTCCCCCCAGTGGTAAGTCCCTCTGTTGCTCCCCCAGTGGTTTGTCCCTCTGTTTGCATCACCACCAGTGGTTTGTCCCTCTGTTCTCCCCCCTAGTGGTATGTCCCTCTGTGCTCCCCCCAGTGGTGTTGTTCCCTCTCGTTGATTACACCCCCCAGTGTGTTTGGTCCCCTCTGTTTGCCCCCCCCAGTGGTTGTTCCCTCATGTTGCGCCCCCCAGTGGTTATGTCCCTCTGTTTGCCCCCACCCTCGTGTTGTCCCCTCTGTTGCCCCCCCCTGTTGTTGTCCCTCTGTTGCCCCCCCCAGTGGTTGTCCCTCTGTTGCCCCCCCCAGTGGTTGTCCCTCTGTTGCCCCCCAGTGGTTATGTTCCTCTCTGTTGCCCCCCCATGTGGTATGTCCTCGTTGACTACCCCCACCCAGTGTTGTCCTCTGTTGCCCCCCCCATGTGGTTTGTCCCTCTCTTGCTCCCCCCCACGCGTTGTCCCTCTGTTGCTCCCCCCAGTGGTTGTCCCTCTGTTTGTCCCCCCAGTTGTTGTCCCTCTGTGGCCCCCCCCAGTGGTTGTCCCTCTGTTGCCCCCCAGTAGTTGTCCCTTTGTTGCCCCCCAGTGGTTGTCCCTCTGTTGCTCCCCCCAGTGGTTGTCCCTCTGTTGCTCCCCCCAGTAGTTGTCCCTCTGTTGCTCCCCCAGTAGTTGTCCCTCTGTTGCTCCCCCAGTAGTTGTCCCTCTGTTGCCCCCCAGTAGTTGTCCTCTGTTTGCTTCCCGCCCAGTTAGTTGTCCCCTCTGTTGCACCCCAGTAGTGGTCCCTCTGTTGCTCCCCCAGTGGTTGTCCCTCTGTTGCTCCCCCAGTGGTTGTCCCTCTGTCTGACTCCCACACAGTAGAGTTGTCCCTCTTTGCTCCCCAGTGGTCTGTCTCTCTGATGCTACCTCACCAGTAGTTGTACCTCTGTTGCCTCCCCCTAGTAATTGTTCAACCTCTGTTGCTCCCCACAGTGTTGTCCCTCTGTTGATCCCTCCTAGTAGTTGTCCCTCTGTTGCTCCCCTCCAGTAGGGTACTACGCACTCGTTGCTCCCCCGTAGTTGTCCCTCTGTTGCCCCCCAGTATGTCTGTCACCCTTCCTATTGCCCACCAGTTGTTGTTCCAGAGATGTTGCCACCTGTAGGTCTGTTCCTTTGTTGCCCTACAGTAGTTTGTCCCGCTTTGTTGCCACCCCAGTCTAGGCTGTCTCCTTTGTGACACCCAGTGGTTATCCCTCTGTTGCTCCCCCAGTGGTTGTCCCTCTGTTGCCCCCCAGTAGTTGTCCCTCTATTGCCCCCCAGTAGTTGTCCCTTTGTTGCCCCCCAGTAGTTGTCCCTTTGTTGCCCCCCAGTAGTTGTCCCTTTGTTGCCCCCCAGTGGTTGTCCCTCTGTTGCTCCCCCAGTGGTTGTCCCTCTGTTGCCCTGTGTCAGTTACTCTCATCATCCTCACCTCGTTGGACTTGTTCTTGCAGAGGACACAAAATTTCACCTCCAGGCTCGACCTCAATACTCTAACAGCCACCTTGCAGCATGGTCATGGCGTGCCTAGGTTGTAATGAGTGTGTCCTGGTTTTCTCCCTCTCCTCCTGTCTTCGTTTTGGATGTAGAGGGGAGACGTGCACCTTGCCGGGGACGTGTGCCGCATCCGCCGATGCCCTCTTCTGAACATACCGTAAGGTCTGCAGGTGACTAGCCGATAGCCTACGTTGGGGAACGAAGGAGTATCTCAGTCCTTTCAATCCAAGGCCAGGGTGTACACGAACCGCTTCAGGCCCGCACCATTTTCGGTTTTTCACTTTCAGGTTTTTTTTTTTTTTTTTTTTTTTTTATCCTTAAAGGGGTTGTCTCATCACTTACCAGGGTCGATAAGATGCTTTTTATGTATAAAGTTCTTTGCATGTAAACTCATGTCTATTTGCACATTATTCGAATGTCACATTTACCAGTGTCTACCCCAATTCCTAGTTCTCCCCTATTGTATGGCGCTGCATTCAGCTCCTCCAGGTCGCTCTATAGTTACAGACATCCCTGTCTATCTATCTTGATATGGCTGCCCTAGCACTGGTTGATAGTTGCTTACAAGACCTGTGTGATCTCTCCTGATAGGCTGCCAGCTCTGGTTGATATTGCTACAGAGACCTGTTTGATCGTCTCTCCTGTTTGGCTTTGCCAGATCCCTGGTTGTCCCCTAAGGTCAGACCCTGTTTGTTCACTCTCTGACTGGGCCTGCTCAGCACTGGCTAGCATATTGCTACTGACCTGTTCTCTCTTCTTTATGATAGGCTAGTCAAGCATCTGGTTGTTTCAGCTACAGACCTGTGTGATCTCCTTCCTGATAGGCTGCCGCAGCGCCTGGTTTCCTATAGCTAATGACCTGGCTGTTTCTTCTACTTGCTCAAGCCTTGACTCGAGCGCCAGTTAAACCACGCCACTGAAATCAAAACCAAGGAAAAAGGGACTGAGTAAGATGATATCAATGTAGTGAGACAAACTCTTTAACTTCCAAGAGCCACAGCTTTATTATTTTTCTGCTGGCTGTATGTGGGCTTATTTTTTGTGGGACAAGTTGGATTTTTTTTAATTGTACAATTTACTGCACCGTGTAATGTATTAGGGAGCAAAACTCACTTCTTTGTGGTGTGGAACAGAAAATAATAAAAAAAAGAAAAAAAAAGAAAAGTGCAATTTGAGGAGGTTGTTTTCAGTTCATCAAGCAAAACAAAGGACGTGCTCTCGCTTCCGGGGGTCGAAACGTTTCCAAAGATGCTAAATTTATATTGTTTTGTTACATTTTACTACTTAAAAAAAAATAAAAAATCCCATCCCCCTATATAAAAAATTGCATTGGTAATCACCAGTTTCCTAGGTAAGGCTACGTTCACACGGCGTATTGGATATGTTTTTGGATCCAAAAAACACATTCAAAACGAGCTGCTCTAAAATTCTTTTGGATACATAAAAACACATCCCCCAAACACGGGTGCTGTTTGGCTGGCAAGGCAGAATCGCACCCTGTAGTTTTAAATAGGGCGTCTGCTGCGACAAACGGATCAAGAATTGACACAATTCATTGAACGGATCTCAAAGACGCATCAGAAAAATGCACGTAAACGCGGGATCACTCTATTTGTAATCCCTGTACGCCAATTTGTGATTTTACATTGAGAAACGCAATGGAGATCTCCAATTGCAATGTATAGCGCATTTGGGTCCATTCTTAGGGTCCATAAACCCGGATCCAAACAGCATATCTAATTATCAGGATCCAACCCCTGTGTGTACACGCCCTAACACTCTTTTTTGTTTATAATGTACGCGCGTTGTGCGACGGCTCATTATTGAGAGGCAAAGTCTGGAAGTGAGACCAAGTTTTTTGGGGGGATCCCGCCTTCCATAACAAAGAATAAAAAGTGATCCAGGACACAATTCTAGCGCTGAATTTTTTTTTGTTAGAAGATACTGTACTACAATGGACTTTTCGATACCAATTACGTTCTATTTGTGTGTTTTTTATGGGTTTTTTTTAGGGTACATTGGAAAAGGTTGTAACTGGATTGTAATTTTTGTTTCTCTTTCTTAGAACTTTTTTCAATTTCTTTTTAAAACTACCATTACTTGTTATCTGCTACCCAATACCATACAAGACAATGACTTGTAATACCACAATACACTGACTTCTTGTGCACATTACAGCTGCAATGCTTCCTTGTGCCATTAAACTTTACACATGACTTTTGTGCCCGTTACACATGACTGCTTCTTTTGCCATACAAGTGCACTGGCTTCTTGGCCATTACACAATCGCCAATGCTTCCTGTACCTCACATACACGCTAGTACTGCTTCCCTGTTCAATTACACTGAACATCGCTTTCCTGTACCCCATACCACATGCCCAATGACTTCTTTGTGACCTAAACCGTAATGCTTATTGTGCCATACCACTTACACTGCTTTCTTGTTACATACATACACTGCTTCTTCTACCATACATCCTGCTTCTATACTATACTCACTGCAGCTTGCTTCTTGTACCATACATACACTTTGCTTCCTGTTTTTAAAAACCCCGCAAGATACACCTACACTGCATTCCCTTGTTACCATTATAGACACTAAAGAATGATTCTGTACCATACACTACACTGCTTCTTGTAATATTCACTTAACACTGCTTCTGGTAACATTACTCTGCACTGATTCCTGTCTCCATCTACACTTCACTGCTTACTTTGTTAACTATAACACTACACTGCTTCCCTGTTACCATACTACTTGCATACTGACTGTTCCGTACCATATACATGCACTGCTTCTTGTCCCATACATCGGACACTGCTTTCTTGTACCACTACACTGCTATTTGGCTACCATACATGCAACGCTTACTTGTACCAATAAACTGCATCTTGCTTATTGTACCTTACTTCTGCACTGCTTCTGTGTAATATACATACTAACACTGCTTTCTGTGGTACCTCTTAACACTGCCATCCTGATTCAATGTTACCATACACTACACTGACTTCCTGTACAATACTCACTTTACTACTGCTTCCTGTACCATAACACTGCTGACGGTTCTTTGATTCCCATACACTGCAAGCTTCCTCTGTACATACTGACTGCTTATTGTTCCATACACTGCTTCTTGTATCCATTACACTGCTTCTTGTTCCATTACAATATCACTGCGCTTCCTTGTACCCTTGCATTCTGCTTCCTGTACCATACACTGCACTGCTTCCTGTACCATACACTGCACTGCTTCCTGTACCATACACTACACTGCTTCCTGTACCATGCACTGCACTGCTTCTTGTACCATACACTACACTGCTTCCTGTACCATACACTACACTGCTTCTTGTACCATACACTGCACTGCTTCCTGTACCATACACTGCACTGCTTCTTGTACCATACACTGCACTGCTTCTTGTACCATACACTGCACTGCTTCTTGTACCATACACTGCACTGCTTCTTGTACCATACACTGCTTCTTGTACCATACACTGCTTCTTGTACCATACACTACACTGCTTCTTGTACCATACACTACACTGCTTCTTGTACCATACACTACACTGCTTCTTGTACCATACACTGCACTGCTTCTTGTACCATACACTGCTTCTTGTACCATACACTACACTGCTTCTTGTACCATACACTACACTGCTTCTTGTACCATACACTACACTGCTTCTTGTACCATACACTGCACTGCTTCTTGTACCATACACTACACTGCTTCTTGTACCATACACTGCACTGCTTCTTGTACCATACACTGCTTCTTGTACTATACACTGCTTCTTGTACTATACACTGCACTGCTTCTTGTACCATACACTACACTGCTTCTTGTGCCATACACTACACTGCTTCTTGTACCATACACTACACTGCTTCTTGTACCATACACTGCACTGCTTCTTGTACCATACACTACACTGCTTCTTGTACCATACACTACACTGCTTCTTGTACCATACACTACACTGCTTCTTGTACCATACACTACACTGCTTCTTGTACCATACACTACACTGCTTCCTGTACCATACACTACACTGCTTCCTGTACCATACACTACACTGCTTCCTGTACCATACACTACACTGCTTCCTGTACTATACACTACACTGCTTCCTGTACTATCCACTACACGGCTTCCTGTACTATCACTACGCTTCTGTACATACACTACACTGCTTCCTGTACCATACACTGCACTGCTTCCTGTACTATACACTACACTGCTTCCTGTACTATACACTGCACTGCTTCTTGTGCCATACACTACACTGCTTCTTGTACCATACACTACACTGCTTCCTGTACTATACACTACACTGCTTCCTGTACTATACACTACACTGCTTCCTGTACCATACACTACACTGCTTCCTGTACTATACACTACACTGCTTCCTGTAATATACACTACACTGCTTCTGTACTATACACTAACACGCTTCCTGTACATACACTGCATGCTTCCTGTACTATACACTACACTGCTTCCTGTACTATACACTACACTGCTTCCTGTACTATACACTACACTGCTTCTTGTACCATACACTACACTGCTTCTTGTACCATACACTACACTGCTTCTTGTACCATACACTACACTGCTTCCTGTACTATACACTACACTGCTTCCTGTACCATACACTGCACTGCTTCCTGTACTATACACTACACTGCTTCCTGTACTATACACTACACTGCTTCCTGTACCATACACTGCACTGCTTCTTGTAGATAGATAGAAGCCTAAGGCATTTTTACAGGGTTTTATTGCGGCACGTACGTCACCTTACAATACCCGGGTGTTTTGGAAGATTTCCAAGCACGGGGGGCCCCCAACATGCGTGCGGGGAGGGAAAAGAATTGATTCACTTCTCCCCCCCCACTACAGTCAGTATTGCCGCGGGGAAACACGTTTAATTCATGGCTTTTCCTGAGAGCTATCATTATTTAAATTTGGGGCACGCTTTTCGCCATATAAAGGTAATATGTGCAAATCGCCCCAATTACATTTAAAAAATAACCGTTTTAACATACCCTATAACACTACGTTCACCCACCTCCCCTCCCCCCCTCGCACTTCGTGGGCGGGGGATCCCCTTTTCCACGCCAGTTTTATGCCAGACCCGGCCACCCAGCTCTGCGCATACACCCCTACTCCGCCATCCCCCGGCCTTCTCCCCTCGCCCGCCTTTTGGAGTCCTCCCCCGACCGGGGCGTCCCCCAGTCCCGCATTTTCCCTCCTTTGCGACAGGCACAAAACAGCAACAACCCCAACCATTATCACAGCCAAAACTACTCCCAAACCGTCACCTAATCACCGGCCTCACACCGTTTCTAACTGACGAGCTGGCGCTGCGTCACCCGGATCCTCTCGCTAAAACTCCTCGTGAGCCTCCCCAACCATCGTACTGTTCCTCTCCGCAGACAACTTGGCGTTCTCCAGCTGCACAAAGAAGAAAGAGGATTTTAGACTGACATTCATTCCCACAATTTCGTCCCCCGGGGGGAGCATTATCGTGTTATGTTCCTACATAGGGGGCAGATTATAGAGTTTTTATCAAGTACAAGGGGCATATTTACATTATATCTGTACATAGGGGGCAGTATTATAATTATATTTAGTACATAGGAGACAGTATTATTGTTTTTTTTTTCTTGTACATAGGAACAGATTAAAATAGTTATATTCTTGTACATAAGACAGTATATATAATTTTTGTACAAGGGCAAATTTTAGAAATTTTTTGTACATAGGGGCAGTATTAAAGCATTTATTATGTACATAGAGCAGTATTTTAGTTTATATTTTTTAATGGGGGCATATTATGTAGTTATATTTTGTACATGGGGGCAATTATAGTAGTTAATTTTTTTCATAGGGGAAAAGTATTTTAAGTTACATTCTTGTACAAGGGGCAAATTTAGAGTTTATTCTTTACATAGGGGGCATTTTTTTATTTTTTATTTCCTTACATGGGGGCATATTTTAAAAGTTATATTCTTTTACATAGGGGGGATTTTTATAGCAAAATTCATGTACATAAGCAGTATTTTACATTAAAATTTTGTACATAGACGTATTATATATTTTTTTTGTACAGGGGGCAGTATTAAGTATTAATTCTTGTACAAGGAGACAGTTTTAAAAGTAAATTTTACTTTACATAGGACAGTATTATAGTAGTTAATTCTTTTAATAGAGCATACTATGAGTTATTTTTTTGACATAGGAGCGGTATTAAGATTAATTCTTGTACATAGGGGGCAGTATTATTCAGTTATATTCTTGTACATAGGGGGGAGATTATAGAGTTAATTCTTTTCATGGGGGAGTATTATAGCATTACTTCTTTTTCAAAAGGGGGGATTTATAGCATTACATTCTTTTACATAGGGGGCGTTTTACAGTTACATTCTTACAAAGGGGGGAGTATTAAGCAGTTTCCTTGTACAAGGGGGCAGATTATAGCAGTTAAATTCTTTTACAAGGGGGCAGATTAAGCGTTACATTTTTTTAATAGGGGCAGTATTTTTACATTTTAAATTTTTGTACAAAGGGGGCGAAAATAGCATTACATTCTTGTACATAGGGGGGAATTTTTGCATTACATTCTTTTACATAGGGGGCAGTATTATAGCAGTTACATTTTTTTAAAAGGGGCGATTATAGCAGTTCTATTCTTTACATAGGGGCATTATTTGCAGTTTATTCGTACATAGAGGGGGTATTAAAGCATTGTATTCTTGACATGGGGGCATATTAAGCAGTTACATTCTTGTACAAGGGGGCGTATTATAGCATTACATTTTTTACATAGGGGGCATATTAAGCGTTACATTCTTGTCAAGGGGGCAGTTTATACATTACATTCTTTCAAGGGGGGATATTACGCATTTTATTTTTGTAATAGGGGGCGTATTTTAGCGTTTAAAAATTGTACATAGAGGGCAGTATTATAGCAGTTGTATTCTTTTCAAGGGAGCCCGAAATTTTAGTATTTTTTATTCTTTAATAGGGGCAGTATTTAAACATTACATTTTTTTACATAGGGGGCAGTATTTTAGCAGTTACAACTTGTAATAGGGGGCATTTATCAGTTTCATTTTTGAAATGGGGCATATTATATAGTTACATTCTTTACATAGGGGGGCAGTATTAAGATTATATTCTTTTACATAGGGGCAGTATTAAGTAATTTTATTTTGTACATAGGGGGCAGTATTATAGTAGTTAATTTTTTGTACATAGGGGGCATATTTTAGTAGTTACATTCTTGACTAGGGGGCAGTAATAGTATTTTTATTCTTGTACATAGGGGGGGGTATAATATTACTTTTTGTACATAGGGAGCAGTATTATAGTATTATATTCTTGTAAAGGAGCATTTTATAGTAGTTAATTCTGTACAAGGGCGTATTTAAATATTACATTTTTGACTAGGGGCTATTATGCAGTTAAAATTCTTGACATAGGGGGCTATATAGAGTTATATTTTTTTTACATAAGGCAGTTTTATGAGTTATATTCTTGTACATAGGGTGTATTTTAGTAGTTATTTCTTTACAAGGGGGGAGATTATAGCATTACATTCTTACATAGGGGAATATTATATGTTATATTTTTGACATAGGGGCAGTATTTAGTAGTTTTTCTTGTAAGGGGGCATATTATTTTTTATATTCTTGTACAAGGAGAACGTATTAAGTATTACATTTTTCATAGGGGGAGTATTATAGTATTTTTATTCTTGTCAAAGGGGCAGTATTATAGCAGTTAATTTTGTACATAGGGGGCGTATTATGCGTTTTTTTCTTTTACAGGGGGCTTTTATAGTAGTTACTTTTGTATATAGAGGGAGTATTTTAGTATTTATTTTTGCTAGGGGGGAGTTTTTTATAGTTAAAATTTTTTGTACAGGATCAGTATTATATAGTTTATTTTGAAAGGGGGGAGTTTAAAATATTATTTCTTGGGCATAGGAGCATATTATAGTATTTTCCCCACGTCACTAAATTTGCCATATTGGAATTTCGCTTTGGATTCTACAATCTGCAGCCTCATCAGTGTTGTGTACTGATCACAGCAGTCAGACCGTTCCCCCCACTTTACCTTGGCATTGTACGTCTTTTTTACCCCCTTTTTTAAAAGGCCCATCGCCCCTTGTTTGGGGGACGCATTTTCCCAAAAGGGATCACCAGTTTGCTTTCAAACTCACGCTGGCGGCCGCTGTCGATCTCCAACCCGTCAGTTTTTGCCGCCTTGGTCTCCGCATTTTTTGAAAAAAAGTATAAACAAGGTCACTTTCATCACCAAAATGGCAGCAGGTCATACACAAGAAGGAAAACCCGGGGCCACTGGTATAGGTCCACCCACTTAGATTTTCTTTGAAAATTTCCCCTCCTCTTCAAGTTGGGTTTCGGTTTTTTTGCGTCGACCGGCGGACACCATCCGAAGCGCTTCTTGGCACCGCGAGGCTTTCCTTCACTGCAGAAAGAATGAAAGGGGGGAGGTAGGGCCCCGCATACGGTAATTATTACTATATCCCCTGGCATCGGGTCCGTTGGCTGCCGATGGCTCACCTTTTCGAGTTGGC
>JAODAL010064941.1:0-18458 GCA_025379985.1 Phyllomedusa bahiana
AAGTAATGTATGTACAGTGATGCACCAGCAGAATTTGTGAGTGCAGCTTGGAGTTTAATAAAGGTGTTTAAATCAGGATCCCGTACAGGGAAACTAATGTATGTACAAATGGGCTGCACCCAGCAGAATGTGAGCACAGGTCTGGAGGGTTTAAAACCCGGATTTTAAACCCGGATCAGTACAGGATAAAGTAATGTTTTTGACAGTGACGGGACCAGCAGAAATAGTGAGTGCAGCTTGGAGGATAATAAAGGTTTTATAAATAAAGGTCGTCAGGAAAAAGTAAAAAGTATGTTTCAAAAGTGAAATGCACCCGCAGAAAAGTGAGTGCAGCTTTTGGAGGAATTTTGGTGTAACTAGGATCAGTACAGGATAAGGGTTAAAATACGTACAGTTGGGCTGCACCCGCGAATATGAGGCAGTTGGAGGGTTTAATACAAAGGGTGTAACTCAGGATCCCGTACAGGATAAGAAAAGTTTGTACAGTGGGCTGAACCCGCAGAATAGTGTGGGGCAGTCTGGAGTATATTACGGATGTAACTAGGATCAGTTTCAGGATAAATAATGTTATGTACAAATGCGAAACCCGCAGAATAGTGGGGTGCAGTCTGGAGTAATGCCCTTCCCTTTTGTCTCCCCCGCTGCTTTTTTAAGCGATACACTGGCTTCCTGCGGGTGGCGCTCTCTGATTTTCCCCAGGGGTGAGAGGAGGTGAGGGGTGAGTTTATTTCGGGGGGGGGGGTTTCGCATCTTGGGTTTGGGGGTGACCGGTGCTTCTTGTCTCCTGTAGGTTTTTGCGGAAAGGTTATGTGACGTTCGATCGAGGGGTGAACATTAAGGAGATCTGCTGGAACCTACAGAATATCCGGGTAGGCCCCTGTCCCTTGTGTCCTGTATTTGGAGGGGTCGCCCCTCTTCTGTGCTCACCCCACTTTGTATGTGCAGCTTCGGGAGTGTGAGCTGAGCCCGGTGGTGAACAGAGAACTGTCCTGGAGGATCCGACCGGGCCCGCGGTATCAGCCCGGGACCGGCCCAAACCTGCGCAAAAGAAAATCAAACCTTTGGGGGCCCGGGTCATCCACCGCCCCGGACGAAAAGGGGCCAGCTTTTGGAAAAGGGGGCGGAAAGGGCGGGGGGGGTGAGGGCGGGGGGGGAAGGGGGCCAGGTTTTGAAAGGAGGCGCAGGACGGGGAGGTGAGGGGGGCCGTGTGGAAGGAGGCGGAAAAGGGCGGGGAGGTGGGGGAGCGGGGGGGGAGGGGGCCAAACCCGTGGAAAGGCGGGCAGGAGGGGAGGTGAGGAGGGGGGGGGGGGGGAGGTGAGGGGCCCGCTGGGGAAGGAGGGGGCAGGACGGGGAGGTGAGGGGGCGGGGAGGAGAAAGCCGGGGGGGGAAAGGGGAGGAGCCGGGGAGGAGGCGCAGGACGGGGCGGGGGGGGGCGGGGGGGAGGCTAGGAAAGGGGAGGTTTAGGGGAGCGGGGGGAGAGGGGGCCGCTGTGAAGGAGGGGGCAGGGGCAGGGAGGGGGAGGAGCGGGGAGGAGAGGGGCCAGCTGTGGAAGGAGGGGCCCGGACGGGGGGAGGTGAGGAAACGGGGGGGGGGCCAGCTGTGGAAGGAGGCGCAGGGGCGGGGAGGGGAGGGGGCGGGGGGAGGAGACGCAGGACGGGGAGGTGAGGGGCGGGGAGGGTGAGGAGGCCCGTTTGGAAGGAGGGCGGGGCAGGGGGGTTTAGGAAGGGGGGGGGGGTGGGAGGAGAGGGGCCAGCTGTGGAAGGAGGCGCAGGACGGGGAGGTGAGGAGCGGGGAGGAGAGGGGCCAGCTGTGGAAGGAGGCGCAGGACGGGGAGGTGAGGAGCGGGGAGGTGAGGGGCCAGCTGTGGAAGGAGGCGCAGGACGGGGAGGTGAGGAGCGGGGAGGAGACGCAGGACGGGGAGGCGCAGGACGGGGAGGCGCAGGCCGGGGAGGCCCCAGGAAAGGGGGGCGCAGGCCCGGGGAGGCGCAGGACGGGGGAAAAGGGACGGGGAAAGGGGAGGGGCCCGCTGTGGGAAAGGGGGCAGGAGGAGGCGCCCGGGACGGGGGGGGTGAAAGGGCGGGGGGGGAGGGGGGACCAGCTGGGAAGGGAGGCGCAGGCGGGGGGGGGGTGAGGAGTGGGGAGGAGGCCAAAGGCGGGGAGGGGGAGGGGCGGGGAGGGGGACGCAGGCGGGGAGGGGGAGGAGCCAGCTGTGGAAGAAGGCGCAGGGCGGGGAGGTGAGGAGCAAGGGGGGGGGGGGCGCGGGGAAGGGAAGGGGCCAGTGTGGAAGGAGGGCGCGGAGGGGTGAGGGAATTGGGGGAGGAGGGGCGGAAGGGGGGGTGAGGAGGGGGAAAGGGGCGCAGGACGGGGGGGTGAAGGGGGGGGGGGGAGGGGGGAGGGGAGGACGGGGAAAGGGGGGAGGAGCGGGGAGGAGGCGCAGGACGGGGAGGGTTTAAAGGGGGGGGCGGGGGAGGCGAAGGGGCGGGGGGGGGGAGGAGGGGGCGGGGGGGGAGGGGCAGGGAAAGGGGGGTGGGAGGGGGGGGGAGGCGCCCGGGGGGGGGAGGTGGGGGGGGAGGGGGGCGCAGGACGGGGAGGTGAGGAGCGGGGAGGAGGCGCCAAAGGGCGGGGGGGGTGAAAGGGGGGGGGGGAGGCGCAGGAAGGGGAGGTGAGGGGGGGGGAGGGGGGCGCGGGCGGGGAGGTGAGGAGCGGGGGGAGGCCGGCCGGGGGGGGGGGAGGTGAGGAGGGGGAGGAGAGGGGGCCCGCTTGTGGAAGGAGGCGCCCGGGGCTTGGGGGGTGAGGAGGGGGGAGGGAGGGGAAACTGGGGGAAGGAGGCGCAGGACGGGGAGGTGAGGAGCGGGGAGGAGAGGGGCCAGCTGTGGAAGGAGGCGCAGGACGGGGAGGTGAGGAGCGGGGAGGAGAGGGGCCACGTGGGGAAAGGGGGGCAGGCGGGGGGGTGAGGGGGGGGTGGAGAGGGGCCAGCTGTGGAAAGGGGGCGGAGGACCGGGGAGGGGGAGGGGGCGGGGGGGGGGAGGGGGGGGCCCGTGTGGAAGTGGGGGGGGGGGGGGGCGGGGAGGGGTTGGGAGGAGGCGCAGGATGGGGGGGGGGAGAGGGGGGAGGTGGAGGGGCGCAGGACGGGGGGTGAGGGGGGGGAGGGGACGAGGACGGGGAGGGGGGGGGGGAGCGGGGAGGTGAGGGGAGGGGGGGAAGAGAGCGGAGGGGGGGGGGGGGCCAGGTGGGGAGGTGAGGGGCGGGGAGGAGGCGCAGGACGGGGAGGTGAGGAGCGGGGAAGGGAGGGGAGGTGGAAAGGGGGGCGCGGAGGGGGTGAGGGCGGGGAACAGGAGGGGGAGGGGGGGAAGGGGCGCAGGACGGGGGGAGGGGGGGGGGCCAGTGTGGAAAGGGGCGGGAGGAGGGGAGGTGAGGGGGGGGGGAAGAGACGCAGGACGGGGGGGGGGGGGGGAGGGGAAGAGGACGGGGGTTGGGGGGGCGGAGAGGGGCCAGCTGTGGAAGGAGGCGCAGGACGGGGAGGTGAGGGGCGGGGAGGAGGCGCAGGACGGGGAGGTGAGGGGCGGGGAGGAGACGCAGGACGGGGAGGTGAGGGGCGGGGAGGAGACGCAGGACGAGGGGGGGTGGGGGGGGGCGGGGGGGGGGGGGGGGGGGGGGGGGGGGGGGGAGGAGCGAGGACGGGGGGGTGAGGGCGGGGAGGGGGCAGGGACGGGGAGGGAGGGGGGGGGAGGAGGCGCCGGCCGGGGGGGGGAGGAGGGGCCGGGGAGGAGGAGGGCGGGGGGTGAGGGGGGGGGGGGAGGCGCCGGACGGGGGGGTGAGGGGGGGGAGGGAAGGCGGAAGGGGGGGGTGGGGGAGGGGGGGGCGGGGGGGATGCAGGACGGGGAGGTGAGGGGCGGGGAGGAGACGCAGGACGGGGAGGTGAGGGGCGGGGAGGAGACGCAGGACGGGGAGGTGAGGGGCGGGGAGGAGACGCAGGACGGGGAGGGGAGGGGCGGGGAGGGAGCGGACGGGGGGTGAGGGAGCGGGGAGGGGCGGGGGGGGAGGGGGGGGAGGGCCAGCGGGGGAGGAGGGGAGGGGCGGGGGGGGAGGAGGGGGGGGAGAGCGCAGGGGGCGGTGAGGGGCCAGCTGTGGAAGGAGGCGCAGGACGGGGAGGTGAGGAGCGGGGAGGAGACGAAGGACCTCGAGTAGCAGGGGGGGGAGGGTGAGGGGCCAGCTGTGGAAGGAGGCGCGGGACGGGGGGAGGGGGAGGAGAGGGGGCCTCTGGTTCTGGGGGGGGGGGAGGGGAGGGGCCCCCGGCCTCTGGTTTTTCTGGGGGGCGCGGAGGCGAGGGGCCGCCGGCGTCTGGTTCTGGGGGGCGGGGAGGCGAGGGGCCGCCGGCGTCTGGTTCTGGGGGGCGGGGAGGCGAGGGGCCGCCGGCGTCTGGTTCTGGGGGGCGGGGAGGCGAGGGGCCGCCGGCGTCTGGTTCTGGGGGGCGGGGAGGCGAGGGGCCGCCGGCGTCTGGTTCTGGGGGGCGGGGAGGCGAGGGGCCGCCGGCGTCTGGTTCTGGGGGGGCGGGGAGGCGAGGGGCCGCCGGCGTCTGGTTCTGGGGGGCGGGGAGGCGAGGGGAGGGGAGGCGAGGGGCCGCCGGCGTCTGGTTCTGGGGGGAGGGGAGGCGAGGGGCCGCCGGCGTCTGGTTCTGGGGGGAGGGGAGGCGAGGGGCCGCCGGCGTCGGGTTCTGGGGGGAGGGGAGGAGAGGGGCCGCCGGCGTCTGGTTCTGGGGGGCGGGGAGGCGAGGGGCCGCCGGCGTCTGGTTCTGGGGGGGGGGGAGGCGAGGGGCCGCCGGCGTCTGGTTCTGGGGGGAGGGGAGGCGAGGGGCCGCCGGCGTCTGGTTCTGGGGGGCGGGGAGGAGAGGGGCGTCTGGTTCTAGTGTGAGGGCGGCTCATGGATGTTTTTGGCCTCTCCTCATTTTTTGGTGTTTGTCTCTCCAGGAAGTGGCAGCTCAGAATCCCATCCTAAAAAATATCACAGATTACCTCATCGATGAGGTCAGCGCCGAGGAGGAAGACCTGCTGTGGGGGGCGGGGAGGACGGCGGGAACGGAGCCCCCGAAGGAGGGGAACCCCACCGAAATCAGCGTGGAGCGAGATGAGAAGCTCATAAAGGTGAATGGGACGTCTCTGGGATCAGCCAAGAGCGCGGGGGTGACGGGGATCACTGCAGCTTCACCCCCTGGCTCTGAGGGAGTTAGGGACGGTAGTGGGCTCTCCAGGGATGTTGGCCACGGTGGGGATGCAGTGGTTATGTCCACCCTCAGTTCTGAGGGAGTTAGGGGACAGTAGTGGGTTCTCCAGGGATGTTAGGGGCCACGGTAGTGAATGGTCATGTCCACCCTAGACTCTGAGGGAGTTAGGGGATGGTAGGGGGCTCTCCAGGGATGTTGGGGGCCATGGTAGGGATGCAGTGGTTATGTCCACCCTCTGCTCTGAGAGAATTAGGGGATGGTAGTGGACTCTCCAGGGATATTCGGAACCACAGTGGGGATGCAATGGTCATGTCCACCCTCTGCTCTGAGAGAATTAGGGGATGGTAGTGGACTCTCCAGGGATATTCGGGACCACAGTGGGGATGCAATGGTCATGTCCACCCTCGACTCTCTGAGGGAGTTGGGGACAGGTAGGGGGCTCTCCAGGGATATTCGGGACCACAGTGGGGATCCAATGGTCATGTCCACCTTCGACTCTCTGAGGGAGTTGGGGACAGGTAGGGGGCTCTCCAGGGATATTCGGGACCACAGTGGGGATCCAATGGTCATGTCCACCTTCGACTCTCTGAGGGAGTTGGGGACAGGTAGGGCGCTCACCGGGGCTGTTGGGTGCTGTAGCAGCCTCCTGACCTCTTTACACCTTCTCTTCATGTCTCAGGTCCTGGACAAGCTGCTCCTGTATCTGCGTATTGTTCACTCCGTCGACTACTACATCAACTGCGACTACCCCAGCGAGGACGAGATGCCGACGCGCTGCGGGATCATGCACGTGCGAGGGCCCATACCCCCCAACCGCGTGTCCCACAGAGAAGGTGAGGCCCGCTCCATTAAGTTCTGCAGCGCTGTCTCCATTGCTGATAGTGTCCATGCTCTCTGCTTGCTGTTGATGAATAGAAACCTCCTGGTGAGTGTTCACAGCTGAGGGTTTGTTACTGTTCCTCAACACATTGTAACAAACCCTTGATAGCAAGCAGAGAGGGCATTAGATGATGGACGGTCCATGGTGCAATGAATACTCACGGTGCCCTTTCCCACCAGTGGCCGACTGGCAGAAGACCTTTGAGGAGAAGATGGCCCCGCTCTTCGCGGTGCGGGAGACGCTCTCCGAGGAGGAGGCGCTAAAGGTCGGGAAGAAGGATCCGGAACAAGAGGTGGAGAAGTTTGTGACGGCCAACACCCAGGAGCTGGGCAAGGAGAAGTGGCTGTGCCCGCTGAGCGGCAAGAAGTTCAAGGTGCGGTGGGGGCATCGGGGGTCACTGCCAACGGAGGCGTAGGCGGAAGATATGGGCGACCAGGAGTCTTGGCTGCTGGGGGGGAGTGGGGGCGGGGTCACAGCTTGCCGAGGGGGTGGGGTGGGCGCGGCAGAAATGGGCGACCAGGGGTCTTGGCTGCTGGGGGGAAGAGGGGGTGGGTCACAGCTTGCGTCGAGGGGGTGGGGTGGGCGGCAGTAAGGGGCGACCAGGGGTCTTGGCTGCTGGGGTGAAGAGGGAGCGGGGTCACAGCTTGCCGAGTAGGTGCGGTGACGGCAGAAATGGGCGACAGGGGTCTGGCTGCCGGGGGAGGAGGGGTTGGGTCAAGGCTTGCCAAGAGGGGGGGGGGGGATGATGGTTGACCAGGGGTCTTGGCTGCCGGGGGGGAGGAGGGGGCGGGGTCACCAGCTTGCCGAAGGGGGTGGGCGCGGCAGTAATGGGCGACCAGGGGTGTTGGCTGCCGGGGGGGGGGGGGGAGGAGGGGGCGGGGTCACAGCTTGCCGAGGGGGTGGGGTGGGCGCGGCAGAAGAGGGCGACAGGGGGTCTTGGCTGCTGGGGTGAAGAGGGAGGGGGTCACAGCTTGCCGAGTTGGTGGGGTGGGGGCAGATAATGGGCGACAGGGGTCTTGGCTGCCGGGGGAGGAGGGTTGGGGTCAAGGCTTGCCAAGAGGGGGAGGGGGGGGATATGGTTGACCAGGGGTCTTGGCTGCCGGGGGGAGGAGGGGGCGGGGTCACAGCTTGCCAAGGGGGTGGGCGCGGCAGTAATGGGCGACCAGGGGTCTTGGCTGCTGGGGGAAGAGGGGGCAGGGTCACAGCTTGCCGAGTTGGTGGGGTGGGCGCAGCAGAAATGGGCGACCCGGGGTCTTGGCTGCCGGGGGGGAGGAGGGGGCGGGGTCACAGCTTGCTGAGGGGGTGGGCGTGGCAGAAATGGGCGACCAGGGGTCTTGGCTGCAGGGGTGGGAGGAGGGGGCGGGGTCACAGCTTGCCGAGTGGGTGGTGTGGACGGCAGAAATGGGCGACCAGGGGTCTTGGCTGCTGGGGTGAAGAGGGAGCGGGGTCACAGCTTGCCGAGGGGGTGGGGTGGGCGGGGCAGTAAGGGGCGACCAGGGGTCTTGGCGGCTGGGGTGAAGAGGGCGCGGGGTGTCAGCGTGCCGAGTTGGTGGGGTGGACGGCAGAAATGGGCGACCAGGGGTCTTGGCTGCCGGGGGAGGAGGGGTTGGGGTCAAGGCTTGCCAAGAGGGGGAGGGGGGGGATCTGGGTGCCCCGGGGTCTGGGCTGCCGGGGGGGCGGCGGGGGCGGGGTCACAGCTAGCCAAGGGGGTGGGCGCGGCAGAAATGGGCGACCAGGGGTCTTGGCTGCCGGGGGGGAGGAGGGGGCAGGGTCACAGCTTGCCGGTGGGGTGGGCGCAGCAGAAATGGGCGACCAGGGGTCTTGGCTGCTGGGGGGGAGGGGTTGGGGTCAAGGCTTGCCAAGGAGGGGGAGGGGGGGGGATATGGTTGACCAGGGGTTTTGGGCTCCCGGGGGGAGGAGGGGGCGGGGTCACAGCTTGCCGATGGGGTGAGTGACCCGGCGCGGACCCTCAGTCTCCTCACCTTCGCCTTCTCTCCGCAGGGACCAGAGTTTGTCAGGAAACACATCTTCAACAAGCACGCCGAGAAGATCGAGGAGGTGAAGAAGGAGGTGGCGTTCTTCAATAACTTCCTGATGGACAGCAAGCGACCTGCACTGCCCGAGGTCAAGCCCATCCAGGCCCCACTGGCAGGTCAGGGTGAGTCCGGGCCCGAGGGTCACAGCTCCCTCCTGTGTGTATTACCCTGCAGGGGGCGGGGGGACAGCTCCCGCCTGTGTGAATCACCCTGCAGGGGGCGGGGTCACAGCTCCCTTCTATCACCCTGCAGGGGGCGGTGTCCCAACTCCCTCCTGTGTGCATCACCCTGCAGGGGGCGGGTCATAGCTCCGTCTGTCTGTATCACCCTGCAGGGGGCGGGGTACAGCTCCCGTTGTTCACTGCAGGGGGTGGGGTCGCAGCTCCCTTCTGTCTGTATCACCCTGCAGGGGGTGGGGTCACAGCTCCCTTCTGTCTGTATCACCCTGCAGGGGGCGGGGTCACGCTCCCGCCCGTGTGAATCACCCTGCAGGGGCGGGGGGACAGTCCCTTCTGTCTGTATCACCCTGCAGGGGGCGGGGTCACAGCTCCCGTCTGTCTGTATCACCCTGCAGGGGGCGGGGTCACAGCTCCCTTCTATCACCCTGCAGGAGGCAGGGTCATATCTCCCTCCTGTGTGCATCACCCTGCAGGGGGCGGATCATATGCTCCTTCTGTGTGTATCACCCTGCAGGGGGTGGGGGGACAGCTCCCGTCTGTATCACCCTGCAGGGGGCGGGGTCACAGCTCCCTTCTATCACCCTGCAGGAGGCGGGGTCATAGCTCCCTCCTGTGTGCATCACCCTGCAGGGGGCGGATCATAGCTCCCTTCTGTGTGTATCACCCTGCAGGGGGTGGGGGGACAGCTCCCGTCTGTCTGTATCACCCTGCAGGAGGCGGGGTTATAGCTCCCTCCTGTGTGCATCACCCTGCAGGGGGCGGATCATAGCTCCCTTCTGTGTGTATCACCCTGCAGGGGGCAGGGTCACAGCTCCCTTCTATCACCCTGCAGGGGGCGGTGTCCCAACTCCCTCCTGTGTGCATCACCCTGCAGGGGGCGGATCATAGCTCCCTTCTGTCTGTATCACCCTGCAGAGGGCGGGGTCACAGCTTCCTTCTTTCTATCACCCTGCAGGGGGTGGGGTCACAGATCCCTTCTGCCTGTATCACCCTGCAGGAGGCGGGGTCATAGCTCCCTTCTGTCTGTATCGCCCTGCAGGGGGCAGGGTCATAGCTCCCGTCTGTATCACCCTGCAGGGTGGGGTCACAGCTCCCTTCTGTCTGTATCACCCTGCAGGGGGCGGGGTCACAGCTCCCTTCTGTCTGTAGCACCCTGCAGGGGGCGGGGTCATAGCTCCCTTCTGTCTGTAGCACCCTGCAGGGGGCGGGGTCATAGCTCCCTTCTGTCTGTATCACCCTGCAGGGGGCGGGGTCACAGCTCCCTTCTGTCTGTATCACCCTGCAGGGGGCGGGGTCGCAGCTCTCTTCTGTCTGTAGCACCCTGCAGGAGGCGGGGTCATAGCTCCCTTCTGTCTATCACCCTGTGGGGGGCGTGGTCACAGCTTCCATTTTTTTTCTGTCTGTTTGTAATTGCTTCTCCCCATCTTGCAGCCTTGGCCCCGGGCCTTCTGTATCCTCACCAGGGACCTCAGGCCCTCTTGCCGTACGCTCAGCCGCGCCCCCCGGTCTTGGGGTATGGAGGTAGGTTTGACTGCTTTAGTAGGGTGTGTGTGTGGGTGGTTGGTTTTGGTCTGTACTTACATTGCTCTTCCTGTAGGGGCGCCGCAGTTCCCTCCCAATCCTTACGGTGCTGGACGAGGATACGATGCTTTCAGAGGTCAGGGGGGCGTCTATCCGGGCAAACCCCGCAGGTGAGTAGCTCTGCACTTTCCCCCACGCTCCCTCCATGATGATGACCCGTCCCCCTCCACGCTCCCTCCATGATGATGACCCGTCCCCCTCCACGCTCCCTCCATGATGATGACCCGTCCCCCTCCACGCTCCCTCCATTATGATGACCCGTGCCCCTCCACGCTCCCTCCATACTGATGACCCATCCCCCCTACAGGATGATGAGAGGCGACCCGCGCTCCATTATTGAGTACAGAGACCTGGACGCCCCGGACGACGTGGATTTCTTTTAATGCCTGCATTTCTATTCCAAATTGCCCCTCCCCCAGCACTTCAGGCTCCGCCCTCTGCATGGAGGAAGCTCCGCCTCTTCCCTTGGTTACTATTTTTTGGACTTTAGATGTATGTAATGTTCTGTTCCCATGGCCGGATGGGGGAGGGGCTCGGACCATAGGCGCTGAGGGCGGAGTCAGTCCACGAACGATTTATAATAAAGCTGTAAATGTATCCTCTGTGCTGTGTGATGTCTCCGCTGTATTATACCCGCGGCTGTCCTGCATTGTGGGAGATGGAGAGGAGCTGGTAGATACTCTAATCCAGACCTGGGCATTATATGGCCCGCGGTATACGATGCCCAGGTCTACTAATAGTAGCGCTGCTGGCCGGGTAGCGGTGAGAGGCCGCGGCGGGCCATCAGCGCTACTATTGTATTGGTGAATTGAGCAGTGATGTGATGCTCAGCGTGCGGCCACCTCTCCTCGGCGCACAGGGTAATTACGCAGGAGCGTCCCGGCGCTGGGGGCGTGATGACGTCATGCCGCCGGCCTGGGGCAGAAGAGGAATGCGCTTGGCCAGGTAGGAGGAGAGGGAGTATTAGTGTTATTTTAAATTTCGGTCATAACTCTATATACCTGCCTTACTGAGGGGGTGTACAGTGCTTTGCAAAAGTATTCGGCCCCCTTGAACTTTTCACCCTTTTGCCACATTTCAGGTTTCAAAACAAGGTTTAAAATTGTAATTTTTTTGGTGAAGAATCAACAAGTGGGAGACAATTGTGAAGTGAAACGAAACTTATTGGATATTTTAAACTTTTGTAAAAAATAAAAAAAACTGAAAAGTGGGACGTGCCGAATTATTCGCCCCCCCCCCCTCCTTCCCAGCTGTTTGTTCTATCGGGTAGCAGGGAGTGACGTCATCACACAGGTTGGGGCCGGCCGTGGGTGCTTGTGGGTTATCTGATCTTTCAGATAAAAGACAGTAATTACTGTTTACATTAGCTCAGAAGCTTCTCCGGACCTCAGAGAAGGTAATTTCGCTAATCTAGACTGATGAACAGAGAAGTCTGAATACTCATATGCTAATGACAGACAGCTTGAGCAGGAAGTGACAGAGCAAAGCAGCATTATTTCATTCACGCATCCTATGAAACTTGAGATGAGACAATCCCTTTAAGTGCATACTTTGTAGCACCCCCTTTTCCTGCGATTACAGCTGCAAGTCGCTTGGGGGATGTCTCTATCAGTTTTGCACATCGAGAGACTGAAATTATTGGGTCACTGCAGCCCTAGGTGAAGTCCTGGGGGGCTGGAGTCACTATTGGGGGTGGTTATGTAGTTAGTACGGTTGAAGACACGTGTCCATCAAGTTCAACCAAGGGTGGGGAAAATGTGGGTGAGGGAGAGAGACAAGGACATTAAGCCCAGCCTCCCCACTGGTGAATGCCCTGAAACCCACAAGGCAAGAACCAATCTGCTCCAGTGGAGACCCCATCTCTGACCCCAGAGCTCCAGGGGAGACCCCATCCCTGATCCCAGAGCCTCCACCAGCCAGGATCCAGAATTTTACATGGCTACATACGCATTAATATTCTTTAGTTCCAGGTAGGTATCTAAGCCTTTCTTGAACCCTCACCTGTACCTGCTGTGACCAGCTCCTCAGGCGGCTATTCCACAGTTCTTACAGTGAAGAACGTCCTTCTTTGGAGATTGAATCCTTATTTCTCTAGTCGAAGGGAATGTCCCCTTGTCTTTTGAGGGGGCTTTACGTGAAATAATTTTTCCCCAGACTTTTTGTAGGGACCATTTATATATTTATATAAATTAATCATGTCCCCCCGAAGCCGTCTTTTCTCAAGACTAAGTTCAATTCTACTAACCTCTCCTCATAACTAAGATGCTCCATTCCCCTTATAAGTTTGGTTGCCCGTCTGTGCACAAAGATGCTCCATTCCCCTTATAAGTTTGGTTGCCCGTCTGTGCACCAAGATGCTCAATTCCCCTTATAAGTTTGGTTGCTCGTCTTTGCACCAAGATGCTCATTCCCTTATAAGTTTGGTTGCTCGTATGTGCACTAAGATGCTCCCTTCCCCTTATAAGTTTGGTTTCTCGTCTGAGCACTAAGATGCTCCATTCCCCTTATAAGTTTGGTGCTCCTCTTTGCACTCTCTCTAGCTCCATTACATCTTTTCTATAAACTGGAGCCCAGAACTGAACAGCATATTCTAAAGTGAGGTCGCACCAATGCTTTATACAGCAGTAGAATTACATTGTTGTCCCGCGAGTCCAGGCCTCTTGATACACGCCAATATCTTACTTGCCTTAGAGGCAGCTGATTGACATTGCATTCTGTTCTGTAGTCTATGATCTACAAGAAGCCATTCCCCAAGTTTTTCTGATCCATGGAGGAGTTTCGCTGTAGCCCAAGATGAGGTCCTGGAGGGCTGAAAGCATTATGATGGGGGTCACTTGGGATGAAGTTTATTTTGGCCTCTTAAACCCATACTTGATATTAGAAGCTCCAAAATCCCCCAATGCTTGAGGCCCGAAGCCCCGTAGGGCCACAGGTGGAATAGGATAAGACTTGCAGGAGCAGAAGTTAAATACTGAGCTGCAATTCTGTCATCTGAGTTCTAGTAAAAAAAATAAATTCTGTAGAAAAAAATCACATTTTGCTAAAATTTATGCCTAAACACCGCAGCTGGTGTGATGTGAGATCTGGAGGAGCCGGAGCTGCGGGCAGTGATAGCATTGGAGGAAAAAATTAAATGTTTTGGAATAAAAATGTATTTTATTTTTTTACAAATTCAGTCTGAAATTCTAGATGTTTGCATAAGAAATGAATAAAAGGGAAGTATAATGGAATTGAAAACTACGAAGCATAAAGAATCCGGAGGGAAATCCAGTGAACGAGAGAAGCTTCCTAATGCTCAGGATTAAAATATTTAGTCCAGGAAGAGCGATGGTTCCCAACCTCCCCCTTAGGACGCAGACAGTAACAAGCTGAGATCACAAGGGGGAAGTCGGACTGTGCAGTGTCCATACATACAGGACAGAAGTGATACTGTGCCTTTTCCATATATATATATACAGGACAGAAGTGATACTGTGCCTTTCTATCTATATATATATATATATATATATATATATATATATATATTATACACACACACACACACACAGGACAGAAGTGAGACTGTGCCTTTTCCATATATATACAGGACCGAAGTAAGACTGCAGTGTCCATATATATACAGGACAGAAGTGAGACTGTGCAGTCTTTAGATATGAAGTTTCCCTCCCCTCTATATAAAGCCCCATCTGTAGGTTTCTCCCTCCCCTCTATATAAAGCCCCATCTGCAGGTTTCTCCCTCCCCTCTATATAAATCCCCATCTGCAGGTTTCTCCCTCCCCTCTATATAAATCCCCATCTGCAGGTTTCTCCCTCCCCTCTATATAAATCCCCATCTGCAGGTTTCTCCCTCCCCTCTATATAAATCCCCATCTGCAGGTTTCTCCCTCCCCTCTATATAAAGCCCCATCTGCAGGTTTCTCCCTCCCCTCTATATAAAGCCCCATCTGCAGGTTTCTCTCCACTCTATAAAGACCCATCTGCAGGTTTCTCCCTCCCCTCTATATAAAGTCCCATCTGCAGGTTTTTCTCTCTGACATGAAATCAGAATAAACCTTCCCCCGTTTTAGGTAAATTCGGAACCAAAATTATTTCTATTCCCCAAATGCAGAATGAGAGGGAGAATTTTTAAGGCATTTTTATCACTTTTTGTAAAGTCAGAAGTTTCCTTCATTTCCTTAGTATTTCGTGGCTTTGCCCTTAAACTGTAGGACTTGGGTCACATGTTCCGGATCCTTCCACAAGCTTCTCACAATAGTTGGTGGGAATTTTGGCCGCTTCCTCCTGACAGAACTGGTGTCACTGAGCCATGTTTGGGGGTCTCTTGCTCGCTGAGCCATGTTTGGGGGTCTCTTGCTCGCTGAGCCATGTTTGGGGGTCTCTTGCTCGCTGAGCCATGTTTGGGGGTCTCTTGCTCGCTGAGCCATGTTTGGGGGTCTCTTGCTCGCTGAGCCATGTTTGGGGGTCTCTTGCTCGCTCCGGCCTTTTCAGCTTTGTCCATACATTTCCAATAGGATTGAGATCAGGGCTTTGTGACGGCCGCTCCAGAACATGGACTTGGTTCTCCTGAAGCCACTTTGTAACCAGTTTGGCAGCAGCTTCGGGTCATTGTCCATTTGGAAGACCCATTTCCGCCCAAGCTGTAACTTCCTGGCTGATGTCTTGAGATGTTGCTTCAGTATTGCCACATAATCTTCTTTCCTCATCTATTTTGTGAAGTGCAGCAGTCCCTCCTGCAGCAAAACAACCCCACAACCTGCTGCTACTGCCACCCCCATGTCTCACAGTTGGGATGGAGTTCTTAGGCTTCTAAGCTTCTGCCTTTTTCCTCCAAACGTAATGATGGTCATTATGGTCAAACAGTCCAATTGTAGTTTCGTCACCACAGGACGTGTCTCCAGAAATGTAGGTCTTTGTTCCTGTGCATTTGGCTTTTCTATGTTTCTTTTTGGAGCAATGGCTTCTTCCTGGCAGAGCAGCCTTTCAGCCCATGGTGATACAGGACTCGGATAATGACACAATCTCACCATCTTCAATAGATCCTAACATATAAGGTTAAATATGAAGTACAGAGCGAGGACATGATTATAAATCTATTGAAACAAGTGCAGCACTAATAGGGTTAATTGTTGCATTTTGCCAGGTATTTTGCTATTGGATCGCTTTGGTTTAAAGATGATCACAAACGTGAAGGCTGGAAGCTGTGAGCAAGGAACTTGTGGTTCCGAAACCTGTCAGCGTCCATCATGCATTTGCATTAACCTTCTACCTTTTTCAAGATTCACATATACATTTTTTAATGAGTTGAAGTCAAATATTTCTCTTTTATGTATGGGCTGGTGTTCACCTCCAACCCTGGCTTCGTTTGCAAGTAACTTCACCTCCCTCCATAAGTTTTCTATGGGATGAAGGGCTGGAGACTGGCTCAGCCACTCCATGACCTTTATGTGCTTCTTTTTGAGCCGCTCCTTTGGGGCCTTGGCTATATGTTTTGGGTCATTGTCTTGTTGGAAGCAGCCACCACCCATATTTAATGCCCTGGTGGAGGGAAGGAGGTTGTCACTCAGGATTTTACGGTCCATGGCTCCATCCATTCTCCCATTGATGCGGTGAAGTCGTCCTGTGCCCTTAGCAGAGAAACACCCCCAAAACATCATGTTCTCCCTCCAGGCTTGACAGTGGGGACGGTGTCTTTGGGTCATAGGCAGCATTTCTCTTTCTCCAAACACGGCGAATTGAGTTTGCCTCATCCGACCCCAGCACCTTCTCCCAATCACTCCCAGAATCCTCCAGGGGGTCATTGTCATACTTCAGGTGGGCCTGCGCATGCGCCTTCTTGAGCAGGGGGACCTTGCGGGCGCTGCAGGATTGTAATGTGTTACCAATGGTTTTCTTGGTTACTGTTGTCCCATCTGACTTGAGATCAGTAACAAGTTCCCCCCGTGTAGTTTTAGGCTGATCTCTCACCTTCCTCCTGATCAAGG
Organism: Phyllomedusa bahiana; assembly: GCA_025379985.1. Taxonomy (NCBI): domain Eukaryota; kingdom Metazoa; phylum Chordata; class Amphibia; order Anura; family Hylidae; genus Phyllomedusa; species Phyllomedusa bahiana. Next base: position 15,880 of record JAODAL010064941.1, read on the forward strand.
ATCCCCCACGAGGTAAGATTTTGCCCCAGATCGATGGCGACTGACAGTCATTTTGTATTTCTTCCATTTTCTTACTATTGCATCACAGTCGTCTCCTTCTCACCCAGCGTCTTATGGTTTTGTCGCCCATCCCAACTTTGTGCAGGTCTATTGATCTTTCCTGAAAACCCTTAGAAAGCTCTTTGGTCTTGCCCATGTTGTAGAGGTCAGAGTCTGACTGAGTCTTTATAAAGGTGACTATGTAATACACCGTCTGTAATGCAGGTAGCGAGTTGTTAAGAGCATCTAAATGGTCTGTAGGAGCCAGAACTCTTAATGGTTGGAAGGGGGTCAAATACTTATTTCTCTCAGCAAAATGCAAATAAACTGATATCATTTATACAATGTGATTTTCTGGATTTTATTTTGGAATTTCTATCTCTCATTGTTAAAATTAACCTCCCCTTAACATGGTAGACTGTTCATGTCTTTGTTAGAGGGAAACTTGCACAATCAGCAAGGGATCAAATACTTATTTCCTGCATTATATATAAAGGGCAGGAAGAGTGGTACTGTGCAGTAATCCATCTAACCACATGATGGCGCCAACAGTTCAGACAGTAACAAGCCACTATCACCGGCTGTAAGGACAGGAGAGAGAATTGGTACTGTGCAGTATCCATATACAGTGGGTAAGGAAAGTATTCGGACCTCTTTACATTTTTCACTCTGTTTCATTGCAGCCATTTAGTAAGATCCAAAAAGTTCCTGTTTTTTTCCCCATTATGTGCACTTGCCCCCCCCCTCCCCATCTTGAAAGAAAAAGACAGAAATGTGGTTATTTTTGCAAATGTATTAAACAAGAAAAACTGAAATCTCACATGGTCATAAGTATTCAGCCCCTTTGCTGTGACGCTCATATGTAACCCCCATGTTGTCCATTTCCTTCTGATCCTCTTTGAGGTGGTTCTACTCCTTCATTGGAGTCCAGCTGTTTTTAATTAAACTGGACTTGATTAGGGAAAGCACACACCTGTCTAAAAAAGCTCAAAGTGCTGTCAGAGCACATGGAATCATAGGGCTAAGGAACTGCCCCAAAGGGGCTCAGAGACAGAATTGTGGCAAGCCCGATCTGGCCAAGGTTACAGAAGAATTTCTGCAGCCCTCAAGGCTCCTGAGAGCACAGTGGCCTCCATAATCCTAATATGGAAGACTTTTGGGACGACCAAAACTCATACTGGACCCGGTCGTCCACCCAAACTAAGCAATCGTGAGAGAAGAACACACACACAAAACCCCCAAACATTTTTTTTATATATGCCCGGAGAAGTGGGCATGGCAAGGGGGAAATGTCCCCTATTTAAGGGAAAAGGGGCTTTGGGAATGCACAGTTCCATATATACAGGACAGGGGGAATGGGGGACTGGCCCCAGTGTCCATTTTTACCCGGACAGGAGGAAATGGTACTGCGCAGTGTCCATATTTTACCCGGAAGGAGAAGTGGTTAAATGTGCAGTTTTCCATTTTTTTATAAAGGACAGGGGATGGGTACTGCGCGTGGGCCATATTTACGGAAAAGGGGGAATGGTACTGGGGGCCGAGTGTCCCCTATTAACCCGGGCGGGGAAGGGGGGTACCCCCCCCCCCCCCCCCTTGCAGTGTCCATTAAAACAGGACAGGAAGGGCTGGTACGCACAGTTTTTCCATATTTTACGGACAGGAGGATGGTAATGGCAGTGCCATATTTCAGGACAGGAGAAGTGGTTTCTGTGCAGTGTCCCCTAATAAAGGGGCAGGGAGGGGTGGGTTTCCCGCGCAAAGGGCCTATTTTCAGGACAGGAGGACTGGTATTCCCCAGTTCCATATTTTACAGGACAGGAGGGGTGGTTTCTGCCCAAAATTTAAATATTAAAACAGGGGCCGGAGGCCGGTTTCTGGCAAATGGGCCCTATATACAAAGGGCCCGGAGGAAAAGGTAATGCGCAGTTTTACTTTTATACAGGGGCAGGGGGGATGGTATGTGCAGTGTCCCTATATACAGGCAGGAGAAGTGGTACTGTGCAATTTCTTCCATATATAAGGGGCAGGAGGAGTGGTTTCTTTTTGCAGTGTTCCCTATATATAAAGGACAGGAGGGGTAAGTGAGTCGTTCCCTCTAAAATTTTACGGGAAAGGGAGGGCGCAGTGTCATATATACAGGACAGGAGGGGCTGGTAATGCGCAGTGCCTAAAAAATACAAGGACAGGGGGAAGTGGTACTGCGGGAGGGGTTTTCCCCCATATACAGGGCAGGAGGATGGTATGCGCAGTTTTCTTTTATACAGGAAGGAGGGGTGGTATGTGCAGTGTCCATATATACAGGGACAGGAGGGGACTTTGGGAATGGCAGTGTTCCATTTATAAAGGCCCGGAAAGGGCTGGTTTCTGCGCCCGTTTACATTTATATACAGGAACCCGGAGGGGGTTTGGTTTTGTTTCAGTTGGGCCCTATTTACAGGACAGGAGGGGGCTGGTAAATTTCGCAGTTTACAAAATATATTACAAGGGGCAAAAGGGGAGTGTACTGTGCAGTGTCCATATATACAGGACAGGAAAGGGCT
>JAODAL010064942.1:0-18458 GCA_025379985.1 Phyllomedusa bahiana
CTACCCAAACCCACTGCTTGCTGTCAATAAAAAGAAAACCCCCCGCAGGAACTCAACCTCCCACTGTTTGCTGTCATTTAAGAAAACAAACCCCGCACCATACGTCACACCTCCCACTGATTGCTGTCAGTGAAAAGAGCAAACCCCGCACGCATACGTCACACCTACCACTGACTGCTGTCAGTGAAAAGAGCAAACCCCGCATGCATACGTCACACCTACCACTGATTGCTGTCAGTGAAAAGAGCAAACCCCGCATGCATACGTCGCTACTACCACTGCTTGCTGTCAGTGAAAAGAGCAAACCCCGCATGCATACGTCGCTACTACCACTGCTTGCTGTTACTGAAAAGATCTCTCTCTCTCGTTGCCGTGCACGCACCTCCCTGCGTGCTCCATCCACAACCTCTTTCCTGCTTCTCCATCTGTCGCGCGTTCCCGAATACAACCGGGGGTGGGACCTGTGCGGACCCAACCGGAGCTCTCACTTTGTTACCAACTATTAAACAAACGTCCCGTTCTCTTAAACCATAGCACTTTTCCTATGGTAACCAAGGACCTACAACCTTACATTTTTGGTTCCCTCCTTTTGAACTATGATCTTTGAAATGAGAAAACACTTTTTTAAGTGTTTGCCCCACATACTATTAGCCTGCCTGTCTATATGATTGCCTCTTTTTCTGGTTTCTACTGAAGAACTGTTTTTGAATATACGTTCTTGGCTACTCCGCGTGGATTGTGGCGTTCCGAGCGCGAAGATCGGCTGCAACCTTGTCTCACTATCGGAGTTGTAGTTTCCTAACAGCTGGAGAGCCGACGTTGCAGACCCCTGGCTTATGGGAAGAGAGCTGAACTCTCCAGCGCCATCTATTGTATGTAGCCATCCTCACGTCACATCCAACTCACTGATCCTCGCAACATGAAAGGGATTCAGGTCATGCCAGTTCTTTTCATCTGTATACAGCTGTTTTTGGGGTGTTTTCCCCTTTTCACACTCCACTGGTATTTAAATATTCCAAAAGGTTTATGGGAACAGGACTGAACTCTCCGGCACCATCTATATAGATGCATTCCTCATTCACATCCAACTCACTGAGTCTTGCAACATGAAAAGGATAAGCCGTGTCAGTTTTGTTCATCTGTATACAGCTGTTTTGGGGTGTTTGCCCCAACTAGTACAGAGTAAAACTTACTGGCTAGCTAGAGGATAGGCATTGAGTGGGGCTCAAAAGGAGTAATATACCTCATTACAGAGAAGCACCATGTTGGTGTGTGGAGACTTAAAGGGAACCTGTCACATAGGTTATGTCCCCCTTGCTGAGGGGGAAACACAAGCTAGTGTCAGACCTGCTGTTTTCCAGCGCTGTGTCCCTTTATTCTGTAAGATGCTGGAGTTTTAGAGCATTTACCCCCTTAAATATTATTCATGAGCAGGTGTTACCTCCACCCACCAAAGGTTAGCTCCGCCCACTGACAGTTATTCACATGTTTCTACCTATTCAAAGTGAGGTGGGCAGGGCTAGCCTCCAATTGGCCGGGTTTGAAAAAAACTGACTCTTTGAAGGACTCTTCTGGCTGAAAACTGCAGATTTGAGCATTAAATACATGAAAACTCCAGCATCTTACACCATAAGGGACACCACGCGGGGAAAAGCAGGTCGACCCGGGTTTGTGCTGCCCTCAAAAGGGGGGGATAACCTATTGACAGGTTCCCTTAACGCCTTTTCCCTCTACTATTTTAAATAACCAAAAGTTTATGGAATAGACTGAACTCCCTTTCCAGCTATTTATTAGCAGCCCCTTAAAGCATACATACACAACTAATACTGCAAGCAGAATGCTTGAGGGGGCCTTAAGGGGTTGTCTCATCTAAAAATTTCATAGATGCATGAATAAAATAATGCTACTTTGCTCTTCACCCCTGGCCACTTCTGTAATTGCATATGAGATCCCTTTCAACCTCTGCTAAAAAAATAAATCTCCCGTCAGGCCCGGGGGAAATTTCTATTAAAGTAAACAATAGTAATTACTGCTTTGTCTGAAAGATCAGATAACAACAAGCCTCCTCCCGAGTTCTGTCTTTGACCGTGTGATGACACACTCCCCTGCATCAGTAGAAAAAACGCAGGGGAGAAGGAGTACACAGTTGTCACTTGGGAAAAACCAAAAACCCTAAAAGGTGATAAAAAAACTTTATTTTCCCAACAAAAAAAAATAAAAAATAATTTTTTGGAAAAAACTCTCCATTTGTTTTCCCTAATGTTGAAAGCTTTGTCGAAGATTCAAGGATCATGAATAAAAATAATCTTTTTTGCTCTGTAAAATTCCGGGCCGCTGTCTGAATTAGCATATGAGTTTCCCTGTTTTTCAGACCTCTGCAAATTTAGATAAATCTCCTGTTGCGGGACCAGGAAGCTTTTTAAATTTTAAAGTAAATAGTATAATTACTGTTTTTTGTCGAAATATCAATAACAAAACAAGCTCTCACTCCCCAAAGTTTGGGCCCCACAACCTGTGGATACGAAACTCCCGTTATCAGATAGAACAAACAGCGGGAGAAGGATACACGGTCGTCATTTTGAAAACTGAGAGCCCCAAAGGGTGAAAAAATCACTTTACTCCTCAAAAAAAAAAAAAATAACAAAAATATATTTGGAAAACGTCTCATTTTAGTGTTCCCCATATTTAAAGCTTTGTCGAAAGATCAATAACAAACAATTTTCTCAGCCCCAGCTCGTGCTCCCAGTCCTTGTATGCGTCACTCCCTGTTATCGATAAAACAAACAGCGGGGGAAAAGGAGTCAAGTTGATCACTTGGGAAACCTGAGAGCGCTCAGAAGGTGAAAAAAACTTTATAGCTCCTCAAAAAAAAAAAATGAACAAAGCAAAAATTGGAAAACGTTTTCATTATTTTTCCCTATTGAAAGCTTTTGTCGAAAGATCAAAAACAAACAAGCCCACTGCCCACAGCTCTGTGCTGCCAAGCCCTGTTGATGACCAACTCCTTTTATCGATAAACAAACAGCAGGGAAGGAAAAACGGGTTTTCACTTGGGAAACCAGACGCTCAAAGGTGATAAAATCACTAAAGCCCCTCAAAAAAAAAAAAATGAACAAGCAATATATTTGGGGAAAAACATCTCCTTTTAGTGTTCCCAAAAGTTAAAGCTAATCTTTGTACGGGAAAACCCCCCTTTAAAAAGCCCCCATGTTCAGGAAAATTTATACAGGCACAGAAAGGGGAGGTTTTTACTTTGGGAACCATTGCATTTTAAAAAGTACTACATAGTGTTATGCTCCCCTGTAACATATTGGCCACGGGAAGCTTTCTACTGGCCTCTTTGTCCTTCAGACCTCTGCTGACACTTCATGTACTCTTGACACTGGCTCCTCGCTATAAAGAGACAGAAAGGAAACACGTAGGCCCGGATAGGATGGCTAATGGATGGGCATAGGACTGCTGAACGAGCGCCATTAAGATGCAGCCGTTATTGAATGACCATTAAGGAGAACATCTCTCAGCTACTTAGCAGCTCCATTCACAATGGATCTTTGCAGCTCGGACTCGCTGAGTCGACTGGAGCTTTTAACGCCGCTGCTCTCCAGATAGATTTGCTTTTGGCAACATCACCTGGATCTGAATATTCTGTGTCCGTTCTGCGTCCACTTTCTTCATCAACACTAAGGTTTCTTCAGTCCAGCCCTTCAGACATCTGTCCCCAATGGTAGATTCCTTCAATGGGAAATTGGGCAGATGCTTAATTTGCAGTAAGAGATAAGGCAACCTGGGTCGCCCAGTGCCGTCTTCTCATCTCTAGATTCATTTAAACTCTAAAGCGAAGCTGCCATCATCAATTTACATATTGTGATTCAGCGCGGGGTAATGCAGCTAACAATAGACCCCGTTAGCTGTTTCCAGAAGTGACTGCATTCTCTTATTTGGTTGCGGCGCGCGGATCTGTCTCATCCTTTGCTGTGAGCTCAGCAGAGGCCATAACCGAAGAAATTCATATACAGGCAGTCCCCGACTTACTCCGTTCTGACTTACACCTGTCCCCTAGTTACAAACAAGACTTATGAGGCATGCTGGCACTTGTAGTTCCGTGTTCCACAGCAGACAGTAGCCGTGGAACGACAAGTGCCAGCATGCCACAGCAGCACGTGAGGTGAAAATAAATTGAAATCTTCTTCACAGAGGCACAGACAGCAAAACGAATGTAAAAACCCTTCCTTGCACTATCCAACACTAAAAAAAAAACTTTTGTGCTGTAGTTACATGTAATAAATCTACCTGTTCCGACTTACATACAAATTCAACTTAGGAACAAACCTACAGTCCCTATGACCTTCATAACCCGGGGACTACTTGTAGCGAATAGAAACCGGACAGTTAATGGTAGGACACATTTTTAATGCATCTAATTGATCCATGAATGTACTTTGATCTTGAAGGTGCTGGGTTATTGTGGAAGTCGTAAAAAGGTATTTCTAGTCCCTAGTGTTGATCGAACCGTTCGAAAAAAGTTAAAGGGGTTGTCTCTCTACATTGATTCATCTCACCTCAGTCCTGTTTTCTTGGTTTCACTTTGAACTCAGGGGCGTGTTTACTGGCTTCTGCTAGGCTGCAGTAGAAGCCAGGACTGTTGCTATAGCAACGAGTGCAGGCAGCCTATCAGGAGAGATTGAACACGTCTGTAGCTATAGCAACGAGTGAAGGCAGCCTATCAGGAGAGATTGAACAGGTCTGTAGCTACAGCAACCAGTGCTGGCAGCCTATCAGGAGAGATTGAACAGGTTCTGTACTATTAGCGAACCAGTAGCTGACAGCCTATCAGGAGAGATTGAACAGGTCTGTAGCTATAGCGACCAGTGCTGGCAGCCTATCAGGAGAGATTGAACAGGTCTGTAGCTATAGCAACCAGTGCTGGCAGCCTATCAGGAGAGATTGAACAGGTCTGTAGCTACAGCAACCAGTGCTGGCAGCCTATCAGGAGAGATTGAACAGGTCTGTAGCTATAGTGACCTGAGGAGCTGATGTGGCCCATACAAGAGGGGATATCTCAGAATAGGTAGGACACTGTTAATGGACACATATTGCAAAGGGACTTGTTTTTGCAAGATCTTTAACATAAAAAGCAGCGATCCCTGTAGTGAGACAACCCCTTCAAGTTCGAGACGAACTTCACGATTTTTTTGAACTGGAGCCAAACCGAACTTTTTACTGTTCGTTCGAGTAAATGTTCGCGTTCTACATCACGTTCGCCGCGTTATTTCAATCGTGTAAAGTGCGCCTGAAAGTACCATCCTCTCAAAAATCTGACGTCAGGTAGACCTTGTAAAGTAGACATATTGCGCCTTAGGCGCATTGCACAAGTCGCAGCACATAGCATATCATTAGAAGCGTATGCAATGCGCCCATCAAGGCACATCGTGAACTGAGGCGCATAATTTATCATTACAAGTCTATAAAATGCGCCTAACACATATACACTTGTAATGATAAATGATCGCAAGGTGACAATGGATTTCTATGGCAATGAGGGGGATAATGACAGATCCCAGGATGCATTCATTGTGTGCTACTGTTCACTTAGCAAGAGTTATAGGTGTTGTCCACTTTATATTATATTTATTTTGTTTTTACTTATTATGTATTTAATAGGAAATCATTCAATTTTCTAATATACACATATTAAATATTCTATTCCCCCAGCCCCTAGCTAGAAAAAAAACGAATGGCAAAGTCCATAATCCTCTCCATAGTAATGGCTGCTGAGGACATACATACAGTTAAGACATACTTGCCAATTCCTCTGTCCTGGGAGAGTCGACAAGCATCCGCAGTCAGCTGCTTTTTATATTATTGGTGCCAGGGATGCCCCATCCCCTGCAGTTACCCAGCTTTCTCAAGTACTGAATAGGCTATACATTATCTGGGAAAGCTGGATGACACCCAATCCCCACAGCAGGATGCAATAGGAAAGTAGGTTGCTGTAGGGAATGGGGTGTTGCCCAGCTTTCCTGGGTGCTGGATAGCCTATCCAGCCCTTTATATGTTAGTGTAGTGTTTCTATCTTTTAACATGGTTCCCTTTTGGACTGCGTTGGATTCATGGGACTACGTCAGACTAGTGTTGGATTCATTTCTTTAATATAATGGGCATTGAGGGTTGGTGTTGCGGGTGTTAATTAAAGGGGTTTTGCCACAATGTAATGTTGACGTGGGATCCTCCAAAATGGGTATTTAATCACTTTTCTAAATATATGAGATTACAAATATTGCCGCCTGAGAGAGCTACAGGCTGCCTTACCTGCCCTTAGTTACTTAAAAGCTCCTATTAGATACGACCTGACAAGAGCTGCTGGACGGGCTTGGGCAGAGAACACTTATCTTATCTGATGAGAGGTAGCTGAAGAAGCTTTCAAGGCACCGGGAAGAAATATGTTGTGTTTTGTATACAGAATCCACTATTTGTATGTGATTTATCTGAGTAGATCCCTGCTTTATCTGATGACAGGGAACATGAAGAAGCTTTCAAGCTGCTGTGGAAAAAAGGTGTTGTCTTTTGTATACAGAATCCACTAGTTGTAGTTTGATTATTTGAGTGAACATTTCACACGATCCCTTATGCATGGCTCTGTGCTCTGGCTGTGTCTCTCTCTCTCAGCTAGCATGGCTTGTTTACATTTGATTCTTAGCAGATAAGGCACATCCTGGCAAAACCCCTTTAAATAAAGTGCTTTTTTCAGTTATGTCTGACAGAAGCCTCTTCATTACTATCACTCGGGCTTGGTGTCAGCCAGCAGTGTTTACTGTCAACAAAGGTTGACACTAACCCCTATCACTATTACCCCAGTACTCAATTCACCAGAGGTACTGAGTAGAGTCGGGTAACTGTTAAAAGCGAACCCTCTAATGTGATGGTCTGCTTCTGGGGCATCTGTGGGCTGGTATGTTTAGGTTAGGAAGGGCCCAGTATCTATGGGTCTTTCTATCCTGATAGTATCAGGCTGCAACTGCTGGTTTTGTGATGAGGGGAGGGGACCCTATGTTGTTTTTTCTTAACAATGTGTTTTTGTAAGAAAATGCAAAAAATTTAATGATTTAGAGTCCCCCCTTTTTTAAGCCCAGATAGAGCCAGCAGTTGCTGGTTAGCACCCTTAAAATACCAGCCCACAGCCATCCCAGAAGTGGACCTTCACATTAGAGGGTCTGCTTTTGACAGTAACACAATTCTTCCCAATACCCCTGATGAATTAGGTACTGTGGTAATAGTGAGAAGGGGTGACAAAAAACACCACTGGCTGACACCAATACCGACCATTAGTAATGGAGAGCTGTCTGTCAATCACCTCCATTACTGAAACTGGATAAAAATGGTAAAAAAAAAACAGACATGGACACAACTGAAAAAAAAAACATATTTAAATGTTCATTAATTTATTAAGGAAATGGATCCAATGCTGGTCCGACGTAGTCCAACAAATCCAACATAGTCCAAAGGAAGGAATCTGTAGGGAAAAAAAAAATCAGAAACACTACAGAAAACATGACAGTACTAAACTCCATTTCCTGCACTCTCTGAAGATCATGGCTGTGGCAGGGTACGAAGTTCAAGCTGCACAATATGAACCCAGGGGTTCAGACCTCAGCAACAGCACAATCTTTATGGGGTTGGTTCTCTGTGCCTGTATGCTGTGGCTTTACCGACCTTACCCCCACCATTGTGTTATGCTGTCTAGAGCCAACACAAAACACAACTCCCACTATTATTGATCACTGTTGTAGTATTACTACTTCGGTATTATTACTGATCTTTGTAGTGTTACTATGGTACTATTGATCATTGCAACATTACTATGGTAATATTGATCGTTCTTGTAGTATAACTATGGTATTATTATTGAACATCATTGAATTACCATGGTATTATTATTGATTATTGTAGTTATGCTATAGTATTATTATTTCATTGTAATATTACTAAGGTATTATTATTTTTTTGTACTATTGCCGTGGCATTATTTTTGATTGTTGTAGTTTTGCTATAGTATCATTGAACATAGTTGTATTACTATAGTATTATTATTGATCATTGTGGTATTACTTTATTACTATTGATCATTGTGGTACTAATATGGTATTTTTATTTATTGTCGTTGTATTACTATGGTATTATTATTGAAAATTGTAGCATTACTATAGTATTATTATTGATCGTTGAAGTATTACTATAGTATAATTATTGATCATTGTAGTATTACTATGGTATTATTATTCATCATTGTAGTATTACTATAGTATCATTATTGATCACTGAAGTACTACTACGGTATGGTATTATAATTTATCATTGTAGTATTACTATAGTATTATTACTGATCATTGAGGTATTACTATAGTATTAATATTGATCATTGTAGTATTGCTATAGTATAATTATTGATCATTGTAGTATTGATATAGTTTAATTTTTGATCATTGTAGCAATACTATGGTATTATTATTGATTATTGTAATATTACTATGGTATTATTATTGATCATTGTAGCATTACTATAGTATTATTAATCATTGTAGTATTGCTATGATATTATTATTAATCATTGTAGTATTGCTATAGTTTAAGTATTGATCATTGTAGCATTACTATAGTATTATTATTGATCATTGACTATAGTATAATCATTGATCATTGTAGAAAGACTATAGTATTATTATTGATCATCATAGTATTAGTATAGTATTATAATTGATCATTGTAGTATTGCTATAGTATAATAATTGATCATTGTAGCAATACTATAGTATTATTATTTATTATTGTAGCAATACTATAGTATTACTATTCATCACTATAGTATTTCTATAGTATTATTATTGATCATCGTTGTATTATTATAGTATAATTATTGATCATTGTAGCATTACTAGAGTATTATTACTATTGATCATTGTAGTATTAGTATAGTATTATTATTGATCATTGTAGTATTATAGTATAATTATTGATCATTGTAGCAATACTATAGAATTATTATTTATTATTGTAGCAATACTAAGAATTACATCATCACTATAGTATTTCTATAGTATTAATTATTGATCATCGTTGTTTTATATAGTATAATTATTGATCATTGTAGTATTAGTATAGTATAATTACTATTGATCATTGTAGTATTAGTATAGTATTATTATTGATCATTGTAGTATTGCTATAGTATAATTATTGATCATTGTAGTATTAGTATAGTATAATTATTGATCATTGTAGCAATACTATGGTAGTATTATTTACTTGTTGGTGTTTTCTGTTGATGCCTCGCTTGTACTATTTTATCTCTAAAAGAAAATATTACCGCTATCGCAGGTACAGATCAATAGCCAAAAATGCCCCCAGTGGAGCTTGCAAAAGTTGTGCGCAATAAAATTCAGTTTTTATAGAGCAATTTAGTTGGGTAGGAGCCGTTGACCCTGTTAAGAATAAGTATCCTATGGGGAGAGGGGAAAAAGCCCTATTGCTTAAGGTAAAAATAAACACAATTCAGGATTTATATTTCAGGGTCACAGGGCAAATCCTGAGGGCTTCTGGGAACTGACACGCAGGATGCGTAGAGAGGAAACAAGCTGCGAGAATTATGGTGCCAGCGCTTGAGCCAGGAATACAAGGTCTGTCTGAGAATTGCATGGTTTATGTATCAAGCCACAGAGCAATTTGCACTGACACAGCACAGGATAAGCATCGAGATCTGCTGAACACAGAGAGAGGGGGATACTCACCCGCATTACCATTGACCGTCACACTGTGCTAGAACCGTGCAAGTCGAAGGTCCACTTATCAAAAAGGTAGAAGATTTTCATGTATAAAATACCTAAGATAAAAACTTTTTGCATAGTGACGACAGCTGATCCCGAAATGCAAAAATACATAACAGAAATCTCTTCAAATTAATGTACAGGGTAAAACAGAAGTCCCAGGACGCCCTCTTATTTCAGAAATGGATGGGAAATGACATGAATCCCCCCAGAAAGGGAAGATCTCTCCTTGGGGAGAGCACCATTTAGGTGTGTAGAGTTTTGAGATTGCCTTTTTGTCCTCTACTAAGCATCTGCATATCACAAGGCATTATGGGAAAGGGGCTGAGAAGCCCAAAGCGCCCTCTGTTGGATGTAACAAACGGTGGGTCAAAAGCAAATTGAGGATTTGTTACATCCAACAGAGGGCGCTGTGGGCTTCTCAGACCCTTTCCCATAAAAGCCTTGTGATATGCAGATGTTATAGAGGGCGAAAAGGCCAATACATAAACCTACAAGCCGTTCGTTCGGTTCTCTCCTCAAAAGGAAATCTTCCCTTCCCGACCACTTAATGCCTCCCCACACAGCCAGCCAGATCCGCCTGCTCTGCACTGATGAGGGACAAAACATCCCAAACCCGCGTTGTCTGCAGATAAGATAATGGCTTGGCTTAAAATCCTTTTGCTTTCTCAGGACTCAGTGGGTCAAAAGCAAATTGAGGATTTGTTATATCCAACAGAGGGTGCTTTGGGCTTCTCAGCCCCTTTCCCATAATGCTGTGTGATAGGAATCCCCCCCAGCAACATTTGGATGAGCAGAAAACTCTTTTTAGGCTGTGGCTGGAACATGGCCGCCATCTTGAAAGCCGCCATATTGGATCAAGGGTTAGTTCTTCCAATGGGAAGGTGGTAGACCAGAATCAATTGCTGAAATCAGGAATATCTCTTGTGGTTCAAAAGTTATCAACACAGAAAGTTACAAGAACAGCTATTTGACGTGTTCAATGTGTTGTCCCTGGTGCTGAAGGCGCTGGATCCAATCGGTATGAATCCCCATGAGGACTTACTGTGTTGGATCACTGGACTAGACTATAAAACATAACTTTTAATAAAAATAAAAATAAAAAACATTCAAAAATAGCAAAAAACAAAAAGACTTAGCTCTATATCGATATATCAGGAAAGGGGTAACAAATTCACAGAAGGCCAACTGACCCTATAACTGACCCTACCTGACGATATATGTGGGACTCATGATATCATATTCATCCTGTATATATATTTTATTGACAGATATAATTTGTATGACCCCTGAGGAATTCCCTTATAAATTGTGGGAAAGAAACGCGTTGGGTCAGCAGTTTAGGGTCATAATCAGTATATTTTGACTATAACACCCCTTTTATTCATCTTTTAGGGTGTGTTAGAGTTGATTGGCAGGTTCTATAGGAGGGGCCGTCCTTTTTGGGACGATGTCCCCACATATATTGTCAGGTAGTTTAGTATTTAGGGGCTTATGGGGTGAGTTGGCCTTCTGTGAATGTGTACCCCCTTTCCGGATGGGTAGTTATAGAGCGCGGTCTTTTTGTTTTTTGCTATTTTGGAAGGTTTTTGAAAAGTTTTTTATTCAAAGGTATGTTGTATAGTGTAGTCCAGTGATCCATCCTATATAAATAGACTATTTATTCCCTACATTGGCATTTTCAGGGTTGCCTCATTTACTCTGTCAGGTTTTGTATATAACTTTCTGTGTTGAAAACTTTTGAACCACAAGAGATATTGCAAATCTGATTGCAGTAATGAATTGATGAGACACCTCGGGTCGTCCTCGATCCCCTCCATGATCCCCTTCCCATCGAAAAAACTTATCCTTGATCCAATATGGCGGCATTCAAGATGGCAGCAATGTTCCAGACATAGGCTACAAGATAGGACCCCTCATCCATTACTTGCTGGAGTATTCAGATAGGTCATTTTCCCTTTTATTTCTGAAATAAGAGTGTGTCCTGGGACTTTTGACTCATATACATATATATATAAACAGTACTACGGTATTAGGAGAGGTCACATGTCCTTGCACAGAATTCTCCATTCTGTTCTGTGGGGTTTCTGAGAAAAGCCAAACAAACCGCAACTCTGTACTCCCACAGAACAGAATGGAGAACACAGCGCTCCCCTGTACTGGGTACTCCCATAGAACAGAATGGAGAACACAGCGCTCCCCTGTACTGGGAACTCCCATAGAACAGAATGGAGAACACAGCACTCCCCTGTACTGGGAACTCCCATAGAACAGAATGGAGAACACAGCACTCCCCTGTACTGGGAATTCCCATAGAACAGAATGGAGAACACAGCGCTCCCCTGTACTGGGAACTCCCATAGAACAGAATGGAGAGAACAGAGCGCTCCCCTGTACTGGGAACTCCCATAGAACAGAATGGATAGAATACTGCGCTCCCCAGTACTGGCAACTCCCATAGAGGAGAATGGAGAACACAGAGCTCCCCTGTACTGGGAACTCCCACAGAACAGCATGGAGAACACAGCACTCCCCTGTACCGGGATCTCCCATAGAGCAGAATGGAGAACACAATGCTGCCCTGTACTCAAAACTCCCATAGAACAGCATGGAGAACACAGCACTCCCCTGTACTGGGAACTCCCATAGAACAGAATGGAGAGAACACAGCGCTCCCCTGTGCTGGGAATCCCATAGAACAGAATGGAGAACACAGCGCTCCTTGTACTGGGAAACTCCCATAGACAGAATGGAGAACACAGCGCTCCCCTGTACTGGGAACTCCCATAGAACAGCATGGAGAACACAGCACTCCCCTGTACTGGGAACTTCCATAGAACAGAATGGAGAGAACACAGCGCTCCCCTGTACTTAGAACTGCCATAGAACAGAATGGAGAACACAGCGCTCTCCTGTACTGGGAACTCCCACAGAACAGAATGAAGTACACAGCGCTCCCCTGTACGGGAACTCCCCGAACAGAATGGGGGAAAAACAGCACTCCCCTTACCAGGGGACTCCCATAGACCAGAATGGGGAACACAGCATTCCCCCCTAGGGAACTCCCCAAAAACAGAAAGGAGAACACAGTGTCCTCTATACCCGGGGAAACCCCCCCATAGAACAGAATGGAGAAAACACCCGCGCCCCCCTGTACGGGAAAATCCCATTGAACAGTATGGAGAAAACAGCGCTCCCCTGTACTGGGGAATCCCCTAGAGGAGAATGGAGAAAAACCCGCCTCCCCCGTAAGGGAACTTTCCCCTGGGAAAAGAATGGAGAACAAAACGCTCCCCTGTACTGGGAAATCCCCCTTTGAAAAAGAAAGGAGGGGCCCACAGCGTCCCATTTCTGGGAACTCCCATGGAGCAGAATGGGGGAACCCCAGCGCTCCCCCTTTTACGGGAACTCCCATAGGGAAAAGAATGGGGAAAACAAAAGCCCCTCCCCGTACTTGGGGAAAACCCCCTATAACCCGAAAAGGGGAACACAGCACTTTCCCCTTTCTGGGGAAACCACTCAAAAGAACAAATTTGGGGAAACCAGCGCTCCCCGTACCCGGGGAACTCCCATAGAAAAGGGAAAAGAGTTTTTTTTTGCAAGTGTCCCGAAAAAAACTTTTTTAAGAAATTTTTTAAAAATACCTTTTATTCTTTGTTTTGCTGTTTTCCCCCTGTAACTGGGGCTGATATATTAGAGCCACTTACAGTGGAAATGCAATCCCCATTTCCAGTGTGGAAAAAGGGGTTTTCCTAAAGGCCCCCCCATTTTAAATTTAATTTGAGGGCCCCCCATGGAGTTTAAAATTTTTGGGGGCACCGTTTGGAAATTTGGGTTCTTTGGGGGTCACATTGGGTTGATTTTTTGGGCCCCCCCGTCGAGTTGATTCTTGGGGGCCCCGGGAGTTGATTTCTTTGGGGCCCCCGTGGAGATGTTTTTTGGGGGGCCCCCCAGTGGAGTTTATTCCTTGGGGGCCCCCAGTCGAGTTTGTTCTTTTGGGGGGCCCCATTTGGGGTTGATTCTTGGGGGACCCCCGGGGCTGAAATTTTTGTGGCCCCCCTTTTGGGGGGTTTTATTTTTGGGGCCCCCCCCGTGGAGTTTATTCTTGGGATTTACCACTGGGTTGATTCTTGGGGCCACCAGGGAGTTTTTTTTTTGGGGCCCCACGGTGGGTTTTTTTCCCTGAGGCCACCCGTGGGGATGATTTTGGGCCCAACCCTGGGGTGATTCTTGGGGCCCCCCAGTGGGGCTGATTTCTTGGGGACCCACCAGTTTGGGGTATTTTTGGGGCCCCCAGTGGCCCGATTTCTTTTGAGCCCACCAGTTAGGGTTTTTTTAAAACCTTGGGGCCCCCGTGAATTGATTCTTGGAGCCCCCAGTGGGGTTTTATTCCCTTTTGGGGCCTTTACCACTGGAGTTTTAAATTTTTGGGGCCCCCAGTGGAGGTTTTTTTTGGGGCCCCCCGGGGAGTTTTGGTTCTGGGGGCCAAACCAGTGGGGATGAATTTTTGGGGACCAACAGTGGAGCTGATTTTGGGGCCCCCCAGGGGGTTTAAAAACTGGGGGCCACCATGGGGGCTGATTTTAGAGCCCACCCGTGGATTGATCTTGGGGGCCCCCAGTAATTGTTTTGGGCCCCCATGAGTTGATTCTTTGGGGGGACCTGGAGTTGATCCTTGGGGGACCATGGGGTTGATCCTTGGGCCCACCAGGGATTTATTTTGGGGCCACCCGTGGAGTTGTCCTGGGCCCACCGGGGAGTTGTCCTAGGGGCCCCCCAGGGATTTTATTTGGGGGCCACCACTGGAGTTTTATTCTAGGGCCCCCCTGGATGATTCTTGGGACCCCCATTTGGGTTTTTTTTGGGTCCACCGCGGGGTTGGTTTATGGGGCCCCCAGGGAGATGATTCTTGGGGCCCAACCAGTGGAGCTGATTCTTGGGCCCACCAGTGGGGTTGATTTTGGGGCCCCAGTGGGGCTGATTCTTGGGGCCCCCCATGGGGTTGACCTTTGGGCCCACCCGTGGGGTTGATTCTTGGGCCCTCATGATTTTTTCCGGGGGCCCACCATGGGGGGGGATTTTTGGGGGCCCCCGTGGGGTTATTCTTTGGGGCCACCAGGGTTTTATTTATTGGGCCCCCATGGAGTTGTTCCTGGGGGCCCCCCCCATGGAGGATTTTGAGGGCCCCATTTGGGTTTTATTCTTGGGGCCCATGGTTTTATCCTTGGGGCCCCCATGGAGTTGATTCGGGGAATGGGTTGATCCCTTGGGGCCCGCCTTGGATTAATTTTTTTGGGGCCCCGCTGGAGTTGGTGCATCAGGCGATCCCACTGGAGCTCAACCCCCACCTCTAAGGGGAACGGGGCCCACCCATGCATAATGGGGCCCATTGTGGGATAGCAGCACCCCTTTTAGCTTTCCCCCGCCCCTTCCTTTCCTTGCATGGGAAATCCCGTCCCCGTATAGAACGCTCGTTCCCGTATGGTCAGTCACAATAAAGACAAAAATACAAAAATACATAAATTAAATCTAATGACATAAACCGTTGTTAGCGCATTGATGTGGGGCGTCCTATGTCTACACAGATCACCCCGGGGGGGGGGGGGGACCTCCCAATCGTGCACTAAACCCAGCTCAGAGCCTTATTCCATGTCAGGTTTAGTGATGCATTTGAAATATGCGAGGAAGAGACGCCGACGACAGAATATTTCCCACAATGCCTTGGGCACCTGACACAGCAGAATCGCCTCCCTGGTTAATCAGCATTGCTTCAGCTGGTTCTGTCAGCTCGGCTGCATGTGAAAAGTGCAAGGGAGATCCATCACGGCGCGGGTCTGCGCAGACTTCAAGCTGCTCACATTTCCCTTAAGCTCTTTGAGGGGTTGTAAAGTTTTATATGGATTATATTGCTTTAACTGAACTCGGAGTCTGCAACATCTGTCAAAGTTCGCCTCTAAAAATTTGGGGGCTTTAGTTTCACGCAGCGGGGCGGGGGGAGGGCGCGGGGTCCCCCCTCAACTTTCAGTCGGTTTTAAAATTTGTGAACCCTGCAGAATTTACTAGATTTCTGCATAGATTTTATCAAAAAAATATTTTTCCTTAAAAAATGATGAAGAAGCAAATCAAATGAAAGGAAAGGAAAATGATCCAATATCACATGTGAGTGGCAAAGTATGTAAACCTATAGAGTTCCTATGACATATTACACGTTCAGCTGTTTTGTGCAGTTTTTGAAGCCAAAAACAGGAAATGATCGAAATTAGAGGACACATATTAAAGGGGTGTTCCCACCATAGACTTTAATGGCATATCTTGGGACCAGGGCCCCGAAAAACTTTGGTACAGAATAGGGACCATTCACTAGTGCCGACCTCCATTTGTTCCCTAGAGGGGGGCACTGTGTTTTCCCTTCTGTTCTATGGGTTCCAGTACAGGGGAGCGCGTGTTCTCCTTTTTTTCTATGGGAGTTCCCAGTACAGGGGGGCGCTGTTTCTCCATTCTGTTTATGGGTTCCCCGTACAGGGGGGACTGTTTCTCCCTTCTTTCTATGGGAGTTCCCATACAGGGGGGTGTGTGTTTCCCCCATTTGTTTATGGAGTTCCCCATCAGGGGAGGCTGTGTTCTCCATTCTGCTCTATGGGAGTTCCCATACAGGGGAGCCTGTGTTCTCCCATTTTTCCCCCCATGGGAGTTCCCAGTACAAGGACGCTGTGTTCTCCATTTTGTTCTATGGGTTCCCCTACAGGGGGCGCTGTGTTTCCATTCTGTTTATGTAGCCCGACAGGGGGGGCTCTTTCCTCCCTTCTGTTCATGGTATATCCAGAAAAAGGGGGGCGTTGTGTTTTCTCCATTCTGTTTCATGGTAGTAAACCAGTACAGGGAGCGCGTGTTTTCCCATTTGTTCTATAGGATTCCCCGTACAGGGACGCTGTGTTCTCATTTGTTCATGGGATTCCCAGCACGTGGGGGGCGCTGGTTCTCCATTTCCCCTTTTTGGGAGTTCCCGTACAAGGGAACGCTGTGTTCTCCAGTTGTTCTATGGGAGTTCCCATACAAGGAGCCGTGTTCTCCATTCTTTCATGGTGTATCCGTACAGGGGACGCTGTGTTCTTCCATTCTGTACTAGGGATTTCCCCGACGGGTGACGCTGTTTTTGGGTTGTATTTAAAATCTCCCTAAAAAGAATGGAAGTGCGGGAAGTTTCCCCATACGGGGGAGTGTCGTGTTCTCCATTCTGTTCATGAATTTCCCCAGTACAGGGGAGCGCTGATTCTCCTTTGTTCTAGGGGAGTTCCCAGTACGGGAGCCTGTTTTTCCCATTCTTTTTCTTGGGATTCCCGTACAGGGGGCCGCTTTTCCCCTTTATTTCTTGGGATTTCCCCCGTACAGGGGGCGTTGTTCTCTCCATTTGTTCTATGGGATTTTCCCCAGAAGGGGAGTGCTTGTTTCTTCATTCTTTTTCTATGGGAGTTCTCAGTACAAGGGAGTGGAATGTTCAGCCTTGCTCAGAATTAGAACAAAGAACAGAACGAGAGTTTTGGCATAATGAAACCGGCCTCCATTCAAGCCAACACAGGGGGGCTCTTTGAATAGTGCAAAAAGCAGAGGGGGCAGGCATCATTCTAGGGGGGAAAGGGACCCCTTAATAATATACCAAATATGTTCAATTCCTTTTTTGGCTTCAAAAATTGAATTTAAGAAGCAGAACATCTGAACCTACCCTTAGGGTGCTTTCACACAGTGCATTTTCTTGTGCAGAGAGGTACCGCTGTTTATTGCTGCACAAAAAGGAATAAGAAAATCGTGTCACAAACGTGTCAAAAAACGAAAAAAATGCACCGGTAAAACCCCTTATGAACCCCAATAATTTGGGGAAATTGTTGCAGGTTTTTAAACAAAAATAATCAACTGGGTTTTTTTAAAGGCTTTTTGTCAGCTTTCCACAAACCACAGCAGCTTAGACCCCCCACTTTCCGTTTTGCTGTGGCGGGAATTGGATTCGCCCCAATTTTCAGTTGATACGTTGAAGCACATAAGGGCTGGGGGTTTAAAACAAAGTAAGAAGGTACATATCTCTAAAGGGCTAAAGCTTGTCTGTAAGTAACCACCCTCCCCTACTGCAAACCCGTCAAGCAAAAAAAAGTGGCGGGGAATAGGATACTGTATCAAAAAAAGGAGATAAAATCTGCCTAACTTTTTCAGAAGCAAAAACAAATAGCAATTTGGGGAAAATCTTTATTTACCTTTTTTTAAAGGACGGGGTAGTGGATCCCGCTGGACCACCGCAGGCGATGGTGGAAGCCAGCCCGGGAAAAAGGAATTAAGTAGGGGCCCCCGGGATTCCCAGAGCCCCCCAAAGCAGGATGGACTTGCTGCGCGGGATTACCCGGTCGTTCCACTGCGGACTTGCCGCGTGGCGGCCAAGGTAAGACAGTACCTTCGAAGGGAAGCTGTGGTGGGGAAGGGAGAAGCAGGACACGGTTGGATCGTAAACGGGGAACGGTCAGGGCAGGCGGGAAGAGACGTGTTGATAAAAGTAGCAAGGGTCGGTAAGGGTAGACAAAACTAACTAAACGTTTCTCCAAGGTAGACAACTAAGGATCCGGGAGGGCCCCCAGGAAGGGGGCCCGACCTAAATAG
>JAODAL010064943.1:0-18458 GCA_025379985.1 Phyllomedusa bahiana
CTAAAAGACGAGAAGAGAGGTGGGGGAGGTGGTCTGACCAAAGCAAAAAAACAAAAACAGAATGTTTTTTAACAGGAATGAGAGAGAAGCTGTAAAAAATCCCCAAAGTGAACAGGGGGGACCCTAAAATGTAGAACGCCCATAGCCTGAACAGGAAGTGGGAGCTGAAGTGTAGAACCGCCTTTGCACTGAACAGGAAGTGGGAGCCTGAAGCTGTAGAACCCCAATAGCCTGAACAGGAAGTGGGAGCCTGAAGCTGAAGAACCACCCAAAGCCTGAACAGGAAGTGGGGGCCTGAAGCTGTAGAACCACCCGATCAGGAAGTGGGGGGCCCTGAAGCTGTAGAACCACCCGATCAGGAAGTGGGGGGCCCTGAAGCTGTAGAACCAACCACAGCTTGAACAGGAAGTGGGGGTGAAGTGTGGGAAACCCATAGCTAAACAGGAAGTGGGCTCTGAAGCTGTAGAAACCACCCAACCTGAAAGGAAGGGGGAGCCTGAAGCTGTAGAACCACCCACAACCTGAACAGGAAGTGGGAGTCTGAAGCTGTAAAACACTCCACAGTCTGAAGATGAATTGTGAGCCTGAAGTTGTAGAACCACCCACCGCCCAAACAGGATGTTGGAGACTGAAGCTGTAGAACCACCCACAGCTTGAACAGGAAGTGGAATTCCCAAGCTATAGAACTGCCCACAGCATGAGCAGGAAGTGGGAGCCTGAAGCTCTAAAGCCTCCCTCCCCTCCCCATAGCCTGAATAGGAAGTGAAAGCCTGAAACTGTAGAACCCTCCCCTCCCCCATAGCCTGAACAGGAAGTAGGAGACAGAAGCTGGCTGTGGTTCTTTGAAGCAACATGGTGAGACAACCCCTTTAAACCGAGAAATTTTGCACATTTGATATTTAGCAGAAATGTTACTTCTTCTTCAGCTCCTGATAGTCCGAGAGGTCACTTAAGCAACAGTAACCACCTATTCCTGCAGAAGATGGAGAAGTTTCACTGCAGCCCTCCCCTGACCTTCTATACAGTAGCGTCTTCATTTAGCACTTCTTTGGCTCAATGCAATGAGAATCAGCTAAGGGTCCGTCCACACGGCTGTGACAAAATACTGCTGGGATTCTGTTTAAGAATCCGGCCGGTATCTTATCGTCTTTTATTGGTTTTGAGGGATGATTCTGTCCACGGTTTGCGGATTCGCCCCTTTAACCATTGACTAGCACAGCTTCCCCCCAAAACCAGGCGGAGGATTGTGCATGCTCCAGGTTTTTCGCCGGCGGCTGAAAATCTGTGCAGTGTAGACTACTGAGCGGATTTTCTATTAAGGTCTTTAAGGGGCCGTCTAAACGGCACAGGACAAATACCGGTCGGTTTATCCGACCGGTATTTGTCCTGTTTTCGGGCCGTGCACATGTCCGCAGGGGGGGCGGCTTTTCTCCCCCTTCCCATAGACATGTTCATATTCTGCCCGAAAACCGGATGGAAGAATGAACGTGTTCTGAGTTTTTCGGACCGCCGGGCGGAAAACAGGGCTGTGGAGTCGGCAAGGGACACATCCTGATTATAGTTACACACTTCACAGCTGCCCCGTGTCTGTTCTGATGGGGGAACTGCACAGAACAGGGTATTTGTTAGTTTTTGCTGAGATGTCCGTGGAGATTTGTATGCTAAGCAGGGTGTATAGGAACACTTACATCCCCCCCTGCTCTGCTATTAGCATACACAGCTTCACAGACCTCTGGCCCCTTTGCCACTCATCGATCAGCCTTCCCTGCTGTCACCTGACTCTGTGGAGGGGGAGCAGCAAGAGCTCGGCCACGGCAGCAGCAAGTGCAGCTGACCCAAAGCATGTGGCAGCAGACCTAGGCAGGCACACACAGGGTTAACCCTGGCAGCAAACCCCCTCGCCCTCCCCCTGCTGCATAGAAGTTACTGCAGAAGAGCTGTCTGTGTGCTGAGGGGAGGTGGGAAGGGGGAGGAAAAGAGGCAGAGAAGAAGCAAGCCCCTGAATTCAAAAATCCTATGCTGCCAGACACACTGAGGTAGGCTGAAAACCTATAGTGAGACAACTCCTTTAATAAGCACTTGCTTTCACTCCTCAGGGGTCTGTAGCTTTGTTTATCTACTGATTAAATCTCCTGCTCTATTGTCTTTGTAACATTCAGCTAGTTACAGAGAAGATTAATATGCTAATCCCTGCTATAGAACCACCAACAGTCTGACCAGGCAGTATGTCTAAAACTGCCTGTGACTTTGTGAAACATTGTGGTGAGAAAACCCCTTTCACTATTAAATGGTGACAATAAAGTTTATCTGTTTAAAGCTCAGACATTTGCTAAACAGACCCCTCTCGCCTTTGACATTAGAAGCAGGCAGTGTATGTAATGTAAAAGTCCTTGATGGAGGGGCTGCCCGGCCCCTCGGCCCTCTAAGCTGGGCCTGGCAACCTCTTCTCCCTTTGTCAGTAATAGTGTGGCTTGTAATTCTCCCTTCCCAGTGTGGGGTAATTGTATGAAAGGTCCAGGAAGGGCTATAGTGAAGCTCCTCTTACTTCATACTTGTCAGAGAAAGATGGGTCTCGGATGATTACCGGACCTTCCAGACGATCGGAAGCTGAATCGGAATATTTCTGATAAATATTAAGGGTCTGTCCACAGGGCAGGGTTTTTTCGTCGGATTTTCAGGCGGTTTTTCGGATTTGGAAAATGTCTGAAAACCGACGAGAAACTATCCTTAGGCCATGTGTCCACGGCACGGGTATGCGGCTGGTTTTTCAGACGGTTTTCGGCCGCAAACTTTTCAAAGGACCTCTACGGAAAACCCGCGCAGTGGTCCCCAATGCATGGGTTTTCCGCCAGGGCTGTGGAGTCGGAGTCGTGGAGTCGGAGTCTGTGCCTATTTTGCAGGAGTCGGAGTCGTCATAAAAGGGACTGACTCCGACTCCCAAAATATATAATAAGTTGGTCCAGTTAGTTCGATGCAAAAGAGCAAGAGGCATTGGGTCGGCCGGTGCTACTGTCCCATATCTTCAGCCTCATCACATGAGGAGTGTAATTGATGACATGGAGCAGGCAAAGCGCTGCCCCCAGGGGAAAAGATTCTGCTCCCAGGGCAAACAGTTTTCAGCAAAATGTTTCACCTGTTTTCAAAGAAGTAGAAGATCAACTCTTCATCTAAACTGACTGTGGCTGAGGCAATTCCTTTATACCCAAACCTCCGACTCCTGACTCCCTCATACTAGCTGAATGTTACAAAGACATTAGGTCAGGAGATTTAATCAGTAGATAAACAAAGCTACAGACCCCTGAGGAGTGAAAGCAAGTGCTTATTAAAGGAGTTGTCTCACTATAGGTTTTCAGCCTACCTCAGTGTGTCTGGCAGCATAGGATTTTTGAATTCAGGGGCTTGCTTTTCTTGCCTCTTTTCCTCCCCTTCCCACCTCCCTCAGCACACAAAACAGCTCTTCTGCAGTAAGTCTTCTATGCAGAGGGGGAGGGCGGGGGGTTTGCTGCCAGGGTTAACCCTGTGTGTGCCTGCCTAGGTCTGCTGCAGGCTCTTGCTGCTAGATCAGCTGCACTGTGCGGCTGCTGAGGCCGAGCTCTTGCTGCTCCCCTCCACGAGTCAGGAGACAGCAGGAGAGGGGCTGATCTATGAGTTGACTATGGAGCAGAGGTCTGTGAAGCTGTGTATGCTAATAGCAGAGCAGGGGGGGATGTAAGTGTTCCTAAACCCCCTGCTTAGCATACAAATCTCCACGGACACCTCAGGCAAAAACTAACAAATACCCTGTTCTGTGCAGTCCCCCCATCAGAACAGACACAGGGCAGCTGTGAAGTGTGTTACTATAATCACGATGTGTCACTAATACAGCAGAGCAGGGAGGGATATAACCGTTCACATGCCCCCTGATTGTTCTATTAGTATAGTCAGAGCTCCACAGACACATCAATGATTATAGTAACACACTTCACTGCTTTGTCACATCCTACTGGACTACAGATCAGCCTCATCTCTGCTCTCCTCAATCTGTGTAGAGAGCAGGAGGGAGCAGGCACACACAGGGTTAATCCAGCTACATAGACACAGAAGCCAGCGCCCTCCCTTCCCTACAGAAGCATCACAAGTGGCCTCATACTGTGCGGGAGGGGCTCTGTGCTCTGACCTGTATTGAGAAGCTGATGAGTCACCAGCACTGGCAGTCAGTGAGAGAAAAATGAACAGGTCGGCTGCTATACTGATTTGAGGAGCTGATGCACTACTACTACCAGGGATATCTCAAAATCAGTAGGACATTTTTAATGAACATATATTGCAAAGCTGCTTGTTTTTTAAAGATCTTTTAATTACAACCCAATCAGTGTAGCGAGACAACCCCTTTAAAGGTAATTGCTTATGAAGCTTATCTTGTTAGAGATAAATATACTGCTCAATCTGACCATGGTGACCTCACTCCGTGCTCTGTCTAATCAGGAAGGGAGATATGGGCGGTATCCTAAAGACACTTTTGTGCACACAGAGCAGATAAAATCTCTCTGATCAGAGAAGATTTAAAAGAGCAATGTGGCACTGAAACGTGTTATGTATATGGTGCAATAGGAAAGTGTGTTATGTATCTTTCATTGAATATGGATTGTTTATGTATACCCCCCTCATCACAAATCGATTATGTGTATTCCACTGTCTACAAGTTGGTTTATTCAAGCATCATTTATTCTGATCATAAACCACTCTCTCTCTAAGTGGGACTTTGACATGGGGCCTGGAGTTTTCTCTGCTTCAAAGGATGGTCAGACCCTCATCTGTCCATCCACCCTTGACATCCCCCCCCCCCTTCCTCAAGCACATTACAATGGGCCAATCAGGGGACATGTACAATTAGATACTCCTTCTGCTTCCTCTTTATCACCTAATCAGCCAGTCAGGGACAACAAATTACCCTAATGAAATGATGAGCAGCTCTGAAACCTGAAGCAAAATGGCATACTATAAAAATATGGTTGCAATGGAAACTGAGTTAACAGCGCAGGGTTCAGCCATCAGCTGAGCTGCGTCCCAGTTTCTTCTTTGCCCCTGGACAGAAGATCATATATACTGTGTTAGGTGTTTAATGCACTTTCTCCATTTATATTTTATGACTGTATTGTATGTATATCTGTCATCTTATTGTATCTCTGTGTATTCTGTTAGCCATGCACCTTTTTTTGTATTGAAGTTTAAAACTTTAATAAGTCTGGTCCTTGTCTGCTCTAAGAATCCATCGCCTCAATTATAGTGTTTAAACCTGTGACTGCTGGAGAGTGGTGCGTTCGTGTTTAACCCTGTGATTGCTGCAGAGCGGTGCGCTAGCGTTTAACCCTGTGACTGCTGGAGAGCAGTGCGTTAGCGTTTAACCCTGTGACTGCTGGAGAGCGGCGCATTAGCGTTTAACCCTGTGACTGCTGCAGAGCGGAGCGTTAGCGTTTAACCCTGTGACTGCTGGGGAGCGATTCATTAGCGTTTAACCCTGTGACTTCTGGAGAGTGGCGCGTTGGCGTTTTAACCCTGTGACTTCTGGAGAGCGGCACGTTAGTGTTTAACCCTGTGACTTCTGGAGAGCGGCGCGTTAGTGTTTAACCCTTGGGGACTTCGGAGAGTGGTGCGTTAGGTTTTTAACCCCGTGGGCTGCTGCAGAAACGGGCGTTAGCGTTTAACCCTGTGACTGCTGCAGAGCGGTGCGTTAGCGTTTAACCCTGTGACTGCTGCGGTGCGTTAGCGTTTAACCCTGTGACTGCTGCAGAGCGGTGCCCTTAGCCCTTTAAAAACCCCGTGGGCTGCGGAGACCAGTGCGTTTTGTGTTTAAAAAACCCCGAGACTGCTGGGGTGCTTAGGGGTTTAACCCCGAGACTTGGGGAGCAGGCTTAAACTTTAACCCTGTGACTGCTGCAGAGCGGCGCGTTTGCTTTTAAACCCCCCCTGATGCTGCAGGGGGGGGGCGCCCTTTTGCGGTTTTTTAAACCCTTTTGACTTTCTGGGAAAGTGGTGCGTTAGCGTTTAAACCCGTGACTGCTGCGGTGCGTTTTTGCGTTTAACCCTTTCTGCTGCAAGCGGGGGCGTTAGCCTTTTTAAACCCGTGACGTGGAGGCCCGTGGGGTTTTGTGTTTAACCCTGAGGGCTGCTGGGGTGCGTTAGCGTTTAAACCCCCCCGGGCGCTGGAGGGGGAGCGGGAGCGTTTAAAAACCCCGTGGGCCGCGCAGAGCGGTGCCTTTCAAATTTTTCCCTGTACGCTGGAACCAGGGGGGGGGTTTTGGTTTAAAACCCGTGAACCCCCGCAATGCGGTCGTTAGCTTTTTAAAAACCCGTGACCCGCGAGACCAGTGGCCCTTAGCGTTTTAACCCCTTTTGACTGCTGCCATGCGGTGCGTTAGCGTTTAACCCTGTGTCTGCGGGAGAGCAAATGTTGCGATCTGTATAGAGACCACGCGCCGTCAGGACACATGAAGGGTCAGGAGATGGTGGAAAGTTTTTTGGAAAAAATTTTTCTTCTGAGCTTTAACCTGTAAAAGGGTGGAGGGCTCAAAGGGGCCCATGAGACGGGGGAGGGGGGTGGAAAAAGCCTGCACAGCTGCTGGGGTCGTCCCGGTTTTTCTTGCCACGTCAAAGCAAGCGGCGTAATCCGATGAGCGGAGATGGAGGACAGACATCAGCAGAACCCCGATCGATTAACTGTGTCCCCCATTACCTTTTCCCCCGTGCTTAGGGGAAAATCTCCTAAATCCTGCGACTTCCTCTTCATGTTTCCAGAACTGTTTAGGTAAATGAGGCTTTTGGGTGGTAAATGATGAGATCACAGGGTTATATCATGTGCCGATCACTACATGGCTCCAGGAGGGTTTAAAGGGGAACGTCTGTTACCACCATCTCCTGTGCTCTGCTCCCAGACAACCATCTCCTCAGTGATGTCACCGCCGCTCTCTAGTAATGAATAGGAGGCATTCTCGGATGTCACGCCGCCCTATGATGGAGGCATTCCGGGTGATGTACCTCCGCCTCTATGATAGGAGGGTTTTCATTTATGCACTGCCGCTCTCTAGTGATAGGAGGCATTCCGTGAGTCACGCCCCTTCCCAGTGATAGGGCATTTTTTTAGTGATGTCACTGCCGTCTCTAGTGTAGGAGGCTTCTCGTGTGTCACCCCGCTCTTAGTGATGGAGGAATTTTCCAGTGATGCACCGCCCTCTCTAGTGATAGGAGGCATTCTCATGATGTCACCGCTGCTCCTAGTATTGAGGGAAATTTTCAGTGATGTCACCGCTCTCTCTAGTGATAGGGGGATTCTCAGTGATGTCACCGCCCCTCTCTAGTGATAGGAGGGTTTTTCCGTGATGTCACCCCCTGCTCTCATATAGGAAATTCCCGGATTCAACCCGCTCTTCCAATGATAGGAGGCATTCTCAGTGAGTCACCGCTGCTCCTAGTGTAGGGGCATTTTCGTGATGTCACCGCTGCTCTCTAGGATAGGAGGCATTTTCAGTGTGTCATCGCTGCCTTAGTGAGGAAGGAGGCCTCAGTGTGTCCCGCCGCTCTCTAGTGATAGGAGGCTTCTCCCTGATGTCACCGCCCCTGTTAGTGAAGGAGGGATTCGTGATGTCCCGCCGCTCTCTAGGATAGGGGCATTCCTGATGTCACCGCCCTCATAGTGTAGGAGGATTTTCATGATGTCCCGCCGCTCTCTAGTGTAGGGGGCATTCTCGTGATGTCACCCCTGCTCTTTGAAAGGAGGGATTCCAGTGATGTCCCCCGCTCCTTTGTGATAGGGGGCATTCTCAGTGATGTCATTGCCGCTCCTGTGATAGGAGGATTCTCGGAGTCATTGCCGCTCTCTAGTTAGGAGGCTTTTCATGATGTCACTGCCGCTCTCTAGGGAAGGAGGGATTTTTCAGTGATGTCACCCCGCTCTCTAGTGATAGGACATTTCAGTGATGCCCCCGCTCTCTAGGATGGAAGGAGGAATTCCATGTGTCACCGCCGCTCCTAATGACAGGAGGGATTCCGTATTCCTGGCCCCTCTTTTGGGCAGGGGGATTCTCATGAGTCACCGCCGCTCTTTGTATCGAAGCATTCTCATGAGCCCCGCTCTCTATGATAGGAGGATTTTTCTGATGTCACCGCCCTATCTAGTGATAGGAGGGAATTTTCTGATGTCACGCCGCTCTCTAGGATAGGAGGGATTTCAGTGTGTCACCGCCCCTCTCTAGTGATAGGGGGCATTCTCGTGATGTCACCGCCGCTCTCTATGATAGGGGGCATTCTCAGTGAGTCACCGGCCCCTCTTAGTGAAGGGGCTCTCAGGGTTCACCGCCGCTCTCTATTTAAGGGGCATTCTCATGATGTCACCGCCCCTCTAGTGTGGAGGCTTCTCAGTGATGTCACTGCCCCTCTCTAGTGATAGGGGCTTCTCAGGATGTCCGTTCCTCTATGAAGGGGGCATTCTCATGATTCACTGTTGCTACGTGATAGGAGCATTCTCTTTATGTACAGCCCCCCTGTGATAGGAGGGATTCTCAGGATGGGCACTGCCGCCCGTGATAGGAATTTCATGATGTCCCGCCGCCCCCAGTGTAGGGGGCATTCTCAGTGATGCACCCCCGCTCCTATGAAAAGGCATCTCAGGGGCACCGCCCCTCTCTAGTGATGGAGGCATTCTCAGGATTCATTGCCCCTCCTGTGATGGGTGGAGGCATTCTCATCATGTCCCCGCCGCTCTCAGTGATGGGGACATTAAATGTGCACCGCCGCTCCTATATAGGGACATTCTCAGTGATGTCACCCCCGCTCCAGTGGGTGGATAGAGGCATTTCCGTGATGTCACCGCCCTCTCTAGTGATAGGGGGATTTCATGAGTCACCCCCCCGCCTCTGGGATAGGAGACATTCCAGTATGCACCGCCGCCTCTAGGATAGGAGCTTTTCATGATTCCCGCTGCCCCTAGTGTAGGGGGCTTCTCAGTGAGTAATCGCTGCCTCTAGTATAGGGGGATTCGCAGTGTGTCACCGCCGCCCCCTTTTAGTAAAGGGGGCATTCGCCAGTGATCACCGCCGCCCTAGGGGTAAGACATTCTCGTGAGTCCCGCCGCCCTATGATAGGAGGCATTCCATGAGTCACCGCCTTCCTAGGAAGGGGGCATTTTTCGGAGTCACCGCCTCTCTCTGTGAAGGGGGCATTCCGTGATGCACCGCCCCCTCTTGATAGGAGCTTCTCGTGATTCCCGCTTCCCTAGTGAGGGTAGGGGGCATTCTCAGTGATGTCACCCGCCGCTCCCTTTGTATTGGGGCATTTTCCCGGATGCCCGCTTTTCTCTATATGGGTAGGGGGCTTCTCAGGATGTCACCGCGCTCTCTAGTGATAGGAGGGATTCCATGACACCGCCGCCCTAGTGGGAGGCTTCTCGTGTGCATTGCCACTCTCTAGGATGGATAGGAGGGATTCTATCCCTGCCCCCGCCGCCTTGTGTAAGAACATTCCAGTGAGCACCGCCCTCTCTAGTGATAGGAATTTCCAGTGATGTCACCGCCGCTCTCTATGATGGGTAGGGGGCAATTTTCAGTGATGTACCGCCGCTCTCAGTAGGAACATTTCCCGGATGCACCGCCGCTCCATGATAGAGGCTTCTTTTGTGACAGCCCCCCCTCTCTATGTAGGAGGCATTTCCCGTGACACCGCCGCTCCTTTGTTTGTGGGCATTCTCAGTGTTTCACGCCGCTTTTTATGTAGGAGGCATTCTTTTTGATGTCACGTGCTCTCTAGTGTTTGGGGGCATTCCAGTGTGTCCCCCCCGCTCTCAGTGAAGGGGCATGCTCAGGTGTCACCGGGGGCTCCTAGTTAGGTAGGGCATTCTCAGTGATGTCACTCTGCCCTAGTTATGGATAGGGGGCAGCTCAGTGTGTCCCCGCTCTCTGTTATGGGTAGGAGGGGATTCTCGTGGTCACTGCTGCTCTCTATGATGGAGGGATTCTCAGTGTTTTCACCGCCGCTCTCGGTGATAGAGGCTTTTTTTAGTGATGTCCCCGTCGCTCTTAAATGAAGGAGGCAGCCAGTGTGTCACCGCGCTCTCTAGTTATGAAGGAGGCATTTTCATGAAGTCACTGCCCCCTTTCTATGATAGGAGGGGATCTCAGTGAGCCACCGCCGCCTCTAGTGAAGGGGGCATTCTCAGTGATGTCACTGCTGCTCTCTAGTGATAGGAGGCATTTCAGTGATGTCCCCGCGCTCTCTATGATAGGAGGGATTCTCAGTGATGCACCGCCACGTATAGTGATAGGAGGCATTCCAGGATGTCACTGCCCTTTTTTAGTGTAGGAGGGATTCCAGTGATGTCACTGCTGCCTCTGTGTAGGAGGCTTCTCAGTGAGTCACGCCCTTTTTAGTGAAGGAGGCATTCTCAGTGAGTCACCGCCGCTCCTAGGAAGGAGGCATTCTCAGTGTGTCCCCGTCGCTCTCTGGATAGGAGGGATCTCAGTGATGTCCCCGTCGCTCCTGTGTAGGAGGCATTCCATGATGCACCCGGGCCCCTCTCTAGTGATGGGAGGCATTCTCATGATGTCACCGCCGCTCTCTATGATATGAGACTTCCATGATGTCACCGCCCTCCTTTGTGAAGGAGGGATTCCAGTGATGTCACCGCCCTCTCCTAGTGATAGGAGGCTTCTCAAAGATTTTCACCCCCGCTCCTAGTGATAGGGGACATTCTCAGTGATGCATCGTGCTTCTAGTAAAAGAGGCATTTCAGTGATGTCACTCCCCTCCTAGTAAGGAGGCATCTCAGTGATGTCACCCGCCACCTTTTAGTGATAGGGGTATTCTCAAGTGTCACCGCCACTCTCTAGGATAGGGGGGCAAACTCAGTGATGTCCCCCCGCTCTCAGTGATAGGAGGGTTTGTGATGCACCGCCCCTCTCTATGATAGGGGCATTCCAGGAGTCACTGCCGCTCTCTAGTGAAAGGGCATTCCATGATGTCACCCCCCTCCCTTTTAAGGGGCCCGGGGCCCCCGCTCTCTAGTGATAGGAGGGATTCCAATTTTTTCGCCGTCTCTAGTGAAGGAGGGATTTCCCGTATTATTTCCGCTCTCTAGTGATAGGAGGGATTTCAGTGATGTCATCCGCCTCTAGGATGGGGGGCATTCCAGTGGGTTCCCCGTCTCTAGTGAAGGGGCATTTCATGATGTCACGCCGCTCTTAGTGATAGGAAAGGGTTTTTAGTGTGTCACCGCCGCCCCTAGTTAGGGCATTCTCAGTGTGTCACCGGCTCTCTAGTGATAGGAGGCATCTCAGGATGTACCCCCCCGCTCTCTAGTGATAGGGGCATTCTCAGTGATTCACCCCGCCTCTTGTAGGAGGCTTTTTTTGTGATGTCAGCCCTCTCATGAAAGGAGGCATCCAGTGTGCACCGCCCCTCTTTAGTGATGGATAGGGGGCTTCTCAGTGATTCACCGCCGCTCTTAGTGAGGATAGGAGGCATTCCTGTATTTCACCGCCGCTTCATGATAGGAGCATTCTCAGTGATGTCAATTTCCCCCTCTAGTGATGGAGGCTTCCAGTGATGAAGCGCCGCTTTAGTGATAGGGGGCTTCTCAGTGAGCATGCCGCTCTCTAGTGAAGGGGGCTTCTCAGTGAGCACTGCCGCTCTCTATGTAAGGCATCTCATGAGTCACCGGCCCTCCTAGTGAAGGAGGATTCGGGGCAGGTTTCATTTGGGTTCTTATTCCCACCGGTCAGTGCATCATTTGATCTTGGCTCCTGGTTCACTCTTGGCCTCTCCAGTCTCTCTTCCATCTGTAGATAGACTCCTGTATTGTGTACATCGGGTGCGGTCTTATAATGTACACACTGTATGCGGTATATGGAACGGGCGCCACTGATAAGCCTGCTGGAGTCTCCCATTATCGGCCTGTGGGTGTAGTGGTATCAGTGTGCGCTCTCGGAGGACTCCCCCTGCTCACACTTACTGCTCACTATTTCCCTTTGTGAAGGTTCCCTGTTATCAGTTTAAGGAGGAGCCATCGAAGACTCCTTCATAATGGAGAGTTCCCCTTTCTGTAGCGTCGGCCACAGGCACATAGGTAATCAGTCTGAAGGGGGCGCTAACATGGCCCTTAAGAGCGTGTTGCATTTTGCATTTGGGTCAGGACAGTTTTGGTTCTACAGCTTCAGGCTCCCACTTTCTGGTCAGACTGTGGGTGGTTCTGCAGCTTCAGGCTCCATCTTCCTGTTCAGGCTGTGGGTGGTTCTGCAGCTTCAGGCTCCATCTTCCTGTTCAGGCTGTGGGCGGTTCTACTGCTTCAGGCTCCCACTTCCTGTTCAGGCTGTGGGTGGTTCTGCAGCTTCAGGTTCCATCTATCTGGACAGCATGTGGGTGGTTATCCAGCTTCAGGCTACATCTTCGGGTTCAGGCGGTGGGTGGTTCTGCAGCTTCAGGTTCCATCTTCCTGGTCAGACTGTGGGCGGTTCTACTGCTTCAGGCTCCCACTTCCTGTTCAGGCTGTGGGTGGTTCTACAGCTTCAGGCTACCACTTCCTGTTTAGGTTGTGGGTGGTTCTACAGCTTCATGCTCCCACTTCCTGTTTAGGTTGTGGGTGGTTCTACAGCTTCAGGCTACCACTTCCTGTTCAGGCTGTGGGCGGTTCTACAGCTTCATGCTCCCACTTCCTGTTTAGGTTGTGGGTGGTTCTACAGCTTCAGGCTCCCACTTCCTGTTCAGGCTGTGGGCATTGGTACAGTTTCTGGCTCCCACTTTCTGTTCAGGCTGTGGCTGGTTCTACAGCTTCATGTTCATACACATTCCAAAAACAGTAGCACACTATCAACTAAATAAACTAACAAAGGGGACATAGGAATTTTCGAAAAAGCATTTCTGCTACTTCGGATAAATGAAAAAATTTTGCGGTTCTTAGTTCACATTTTTTATCAAAATTGCTTAAGCCCACCTCCGAAACTTCAGTTTTGTTTTTTTGCACTCCACCGACCTTCACAGGCTTTTAGGTCAATGCAGTGTACATAGAAGCTGGTGCTTTCACTCCCTGAAGTATGGAGGTCTGAACAGGACCAAGAGAGCGGTAACAATAGTTTAGGACCACCTGCCTTTGAGGTCCCGTTGAAGTGTCGGAGGTGGGCTTAAGCAATTTTGATCAAAAATTTGAACTAAGAACCTAAAAAAATTTCATGTATCCTTGATAGCAGAAATGCTTTTTTCAAAAATTCCTATGTCCCCTTTGATAGTTTCTCTAGTTGATAGTGTGCTACTGTTTTTGAAATGTGTATGTATGTTGCTGCCACACCAGTGTGCACCTATGCTAAGTTTTTGATGTGGAAGACCAAATGTTGTTTCTAGCCCACTTCCTCTTCAGGTTTTGGGTTGTTCTACATCTACAGGCTCCCACTTCCTGTTCAGGCTGTGGGTGGTTCTACATCTTCAGGCTCCCACTTTCTGTTCAGGATGTGGGTGGTTCTACATCTTCAGGCTCCCACTTTCTGTTCAGGCTGTGATTGGTTCTACATATTCAGGCTCCCACTTTCTGTTCAGGCTGTGGGTGGTTCTACATCTTCGTGCTCCCACTTCCTGTTCAAGCTGTGGGTGGTTCTACATCTTCAGGCTCCCACTTCCTGTCCAGGCTGTGGGTGGTTCTACATCTTCAGGCTCCCACTTTCTGTTCAGGCTGTGGGTGGTTCTACATCTTCGGGCTCCCACTTCCTGTTCAAGCTGTGGGTGGTTCTACATCTTCGGGCTCCCACTTCCTGTTCTGGCTGTGGGCGGTTCTACAGCTTCAGGTTCCCACTTCCTGTTCAGGCTGTGGGTGGTTCTACATCTTCAGGCTCCCACTTCCTGTTCAGGCTGTGGGTGGTTCTACATCTTCAGCCTCACACTTCCTGTTCAGGCTGTGGGTGGTTCTACATCTTCAGGCTCACACTTCCTGCCCAGGCTGTGGGTGGTTCTACATCTTCAGGCTCTCACTTCCTGGTCAGGCTGTGGGTGGTTCTACATCTTCAGGCTCCCACTTTCTGTTCAGGCTGTGGGCGGTTGATTTTTGTCATAGGTTCACCTCAACTGTGAGAGACATAATCTAAAAAATCCAGAAAATCACGTTGTACGAATTATTGCTTTGCATTTAATTGCATGAAATAAGTATTTGATCCCTGACCGACCAGCAGGAATTCTGGCTCTGGTTGATTGCTGTGGTCTCTGGTTGCTATGGGCTGTGATTGGTCGTTATGGTCTATGGTTTCTATGGGCTGTGATTGGTTGCTTTGGTCTCTGGTTGCTATGGGCTGTGATTGGTTGCTTTGGGCTGTGATTGGTTGCTGTGGTCTCTGGTTGCTTTGGGCTGTGATTGGTTGCTATGGTCTCTGGTTGCTATGGGCTGTGATTGGTTGCTATGGTCTCTGGTTGCTATGGGCTGTGATTGGTTGCTATGGTCTGTGGTTGCTATGGGCTGGGATTGGTCGCTATGGTCTCTGGTTGCTATGGGCTGTGATTGGTTGCTGTGGTCTCTGGTTGCTATGGGCTGTGATTGGTTGCTGTGGTCTCTGGTTGCTATGGGCTGTGATTGGTCGCTGTGGCCTCTGGTTGCTATGGGCTGTGATTGGTCGCTGTGGCCTCTGGTTGCTATGGGCTGTGATTGGTTGCTATGGTCTCTGGTTGCTATGGGCTGTGATTGGTCGCTATGGTCTCTGGTTGCTGTGGGCTGTGATTGGTCGCTATGGTCTGGTTGCTATGGTCTGTGATTGGTTGCTGTGGTCTCTGGTTGCTATGGGCTGTGATTGGTCGCTATGGTCTCTGGTTGCTATGGGCTGTGATTGGTTGCTGTGGTCTCTGGTTGCTATGGGCTGTGATTGGTCGCTATGGTCTCTGGTTGCTATGGGCTGTGATTGGTCGCTATGGTCTCTGGTTGCTATGGGCTGTGATTGGTTGCTGTGGTCTCTGGTTGCTAGATTGGTCGCTGTGGTCTCTGGTTGCTATGGGCTGGGATTGGTCGCTATGGTCTCTGGTTGCTATGGGCTGGGATTGGTCGCTATGGTCTCTGGTTGCTATGGGCTGGGATTGGTCGCTATGGTCTCTGGTTGCTATGGGCTGGGATTGGTCGCTGTGGTCTCTGGTTGCTATGGGCTGTGATTCGTCGCTATGGTCTCTGGTTGCTATGGGCTGGGATTGGTCGCTGTGGTCTCTGGTTGCTATGGGCTGGGATTGGTCGCTGTGGCCTCTGGTTGCTATGGGCTGTGATTGGTCGCTGTGGTCTCTGGTTGCTATGGGCTGTGATTGGTCGCTTGGGTCTGTGTTTGCTATGGGCTTTGATTGGTCGCTATGGTCTGGTTGCTATGGGCTGTGATTGGTTGCTGTGGTCTCTGGTTGCTATGGCCTCGGAGTGGTTGCTGTGGTCTCTGGTTGCTATGGCCTCGGAGTGGTTGCTGTGGTCTCTGGTTGCTATGGGCTGGGATTGGTCGCTGTGGTCTCTGGTTGCTTTGGGCTGTGATTGGTTGCTATGGGCTGTGATTGGTTGCTATTGTCTCTGGTTGCTATGGGCTGTGATTGGTCGCTATGGTCTCTGGTTGCTATGGGCTGTGATTGGTTGCTGTGGTCTCTGATTGCTATGGGCTGTGATTGGTTGCTATTGTCTCTGGTTGCTATGGGCTGTGATTGGTCGCTATGGTCTCTGGTTGCTATGGGCTGTGATTGGTTGCTGTGGTCTCTGGTTGCTATGGGCTGTGATTGGTCGATATGGTCCTTGGTTGCGTTGGGCTGTGATTGGTCGCTGTGGTCTCTGGTTGCGTTGGGCTGTGATTGGTCGCTATGGTCTCTGGTTGCTATGGGCTGTGATTGGTCGTTATGGGCAGCGGACAGTCTTACTGCTGGGCAGTTTTCATACATCAGGCCCGCGTTGTTCCACCGTATGTGATCCTTCCTTTATCTGGAGGGCGATGCGTTTGCTGTAGAGTTCCCCTATATCCCCCCCCATGACCGTCCATCCATTGTGTCCTCACTACTAAACGAAATGTTCCTTACGTCCCCGGGCGCTCTCCAGCCTCCCATACACTGTGCAGGGTTGTGTCAGGTCTGTGCACACATAGATCACAGGGCGGCTCCCAGGGAGACCTGTCCCAACATGAGGAACATGAGACGTCCCCCCAGAGAGACCCATGAAATGTATTGATGGTGGAGTGGTGACTAAGGGGTTAATGGCCGCCGTCCGGGAGCAAAACCTTCACAGCCTGGTCTATAGACTCTTGTAGAAAGTGACGGACGCCATTGGTATCCTACAGCAATGACGGAGGGGAGTGGCCTAAGAGGCAATTCACCCAAACTCGCCGCCCCCAAACTTTATACCAGATACACTCCTCAACATTAAGAAGGAAAAGTCCTGGAATGATGGAAATAACAGAGTAGATAGAAATGCTAATGATATGCAAATTATAAAATGGAAATTAAATATTCATAACCTCTGAATTTCTTCCCTATGGAGTATGAGCGGCCGGCACAGGAATCTCCGCGCTTCCCCGCCTCAGCCGCTATCAGTGAGGTTATAACCGGGGTTCTGCTGTGCTGATTCATTAGGATCGGCTACAGGCGGCTACGGGACTATTGCCGACCAGTCCCGAATGTGCTGGGTGGAGACAAGTCCAGAGCTGCGGTGGCCATGGTGGCAGGTTTAGGCCAGGCAGGCGGCTCCCAGCAGCACCAGCCACATGCAGCCTGGGGTTGTCCTGATGAAGAACGGTTCCTGGGAAACTTTGGAGAAAAGGCCGCACCACTGGTTCCACCATCAGCAGGATCAGCGTGACGTCTCCTAGTGAAGGCCTCTTCATGGCGTCTCCCACATGGTCTCCATTCTCCGGCCATCATTGTGTCTAGGACTCATCGCTGAAGAGCAGAGACCTCCATTCCAGCCTCCATTGTCGTCTTGCTGGGGGGAGGTCAGTGGGCTCCTGTAGCCGGACGTCTGGCTGTAGCCCAATGTCCTGCAGACGCCTCTGATGTGTGGACACTGTTTGCCGCCCTAGGCTCAGGCTGTGAGGTCACTTGCAGTACAGGATGGGTCACTCCGCACCATTCCTCCCATCAGACGATGCGTCCGTGCACAGGTTCTCCTCCCCCTCCCTCTATTCCAGGGCTCATCATCGTTCTCCCAACCACTGGGACACAACGGAGAACAGCGCTGACATCTCGGCCTCGGCGCGGAGCGCTCTCCGGAGCCATAACCCAAGGTCTCTGAGGTCCAGGATTGTGTCCTTCTCCATATGTGACCAGTGGTGACGAGCAGGAGGCAGTGCACAATCCTCCTGCAGCACCGCAGCCGAGCCCAATCCTCCCCGGCCCCCGCAGCCGAGCCCCAAACCTCCCGCAGCACCGCAGCCGAGCCCAATCCTCCCGCAGCACCGCAGCCGAGCACAATCCTCCCGCAGCACCGCAGCCGAGCACAATCCTCCCGCACCCCTGCAGCCGAGCCCAATCCTCCCGCAACACCGCAGCCAAGCCCAATCCCCCGCACCCCCGCAGCCGAGCCCAATCCTCCCCGCAGCACCGCAGCCGAGCCCAATCCTCCCAGCACCCCGCAGCCCTAGCACAATCCTCCTGCAGCACCGCAGCCGAGCCCAATCCTCCCGCACCCCCGCAGCCGAGCCCAATCAACCCGCAGCACCGCAGCCAAACCCAACCTCCGCACCCCCCACCTAGCCCAATCCTCCCCACCCGCAGCCGAGCCCAATCCTCCCGCACCCCCCGCAGCCGAGCCCAATCCTCCCGCACCACCGCAGCCGAGCCCAACCTCCCGCGCAACCCGCAGCCGAGCCCAATCCCCCCGCAGCACCGCAGCCGAGCCCAATCCTCCCGCAGCAACCCGCAGCCGAGCCCAATCCTCCCCCCCAGCAAGCACCGCAGCCGAGCCCAATCCTCCCCGCCCCCAGCCCCCCAATCCTCCCCAGCACCGCACCGAGCCCAACCCCCGCAGCAACCGCAGCCGAGCCAATCCCCCCCACAAGCACCGCAGGGCCAGCCCCCCAAAACCTCCCGCACCCCCCCCCCACCGACTCTGAGGGGTCATTGTGTCTCTCCATTTTCCATTTATCCTTCCTTCAAATGAGTTTGCCCGCGCCGTCGGGGTGCAAAGCCTCCACCATTGTTTTTCCCCCCGGCGTCTCTGCACCCCCACCCGATTTCCCCCATGCGTCTGCTTGCAACCACCCCCATGTTTCCCCCCCCCGTGCCCCCCTGCTGCAAGGCCCCCACCATGAGGGTTCCCCCATTTCGTCCCGCTGAAACTCCCACCATATTTCCCCATGCCTCTGCTGAAGCTCCCACCCTATGTTTCCCAGGGCCGCTGCTGAAAACCCCCAAAATGTTCCCCCCCCCAGTGCCGTTCTGCAGTCCCCCACCAGATGTTCCGCTGCTGAAGCCCCCCACATGAGTTCCCCCCTTCTTCCTTGCTGCACCCCCACCAT